>PVHY01015376.1:0-36135 GCA_004024945.1 Uropsilus gracilis
TTTTTTCCCCCTATACCCCATATATTATTGAAACCATTTGGTTTCTTTTTGACTTGTTTCTGCTAATATGATTTCTTCTAAGTACATCCATGTTATCATAAAATCAAATTTGTCATTTTTAATTGATGAGTAATATTCCATTGTGTATATATACCAGATTTTTTTCATCCAGTCATCTGTTTTGGGGCATTTAGGTTGCTTCCAAGTCCTTGCAATTATAAACAGTGCTGCAATAAACATCCAAGCACAGGTGTTCCATCGTATCCACATTGAGGTCTCTTTTGGGTAGATTCCTACGAGAGCAATTGCTGGGTCAAATGGTAGTTCCATTTTCATTAATTTGAGGGTCCTCCACACAGCTTTCCATAGTGGTTGGCCCAGTTTACATTCTCACCAGCAGTGTAAGAGAAAAGTGCTACTTTCTCCTTTGGCTTGTTGGTTGGAGGCTTCTGCCCTATTATGACCTGATACCGTATTTAGTCAGCATGAGCAGGCCACATTGTCTAATGTGGCCTACTCTTCCTCAATTTTTCTCAAAAAGCAGAAAACTCTAGACCTCTGTGTCGCCTCTCGGAGTGAGTCTTTCTGCACTTAGGAAATACTGATATATCCCAACATGTGGGGTTGGGGGCAAGTGTGTGGTGGAGTTAAACAGAGGTTGATGTAAACTTTTCCATCAGGCAGGGCTTCCAGCTAAACCCTGATACTGTCACTGGGGGGTCTTGTGGGTGATCAGGGTGTTTGGGTGTCCACCTGGATGCAGCCCTAATGGTGGGAGTTGAGAACATATGCACAAACAGGTTTTTAGTCTGTCACCCTGAGGAGAAATGAATCTCTCTTTGCTTCCTTGTGTTGAGAGTTGACTCTGAGAAGGGCATCACTTTTCTCATTTAAGGCAACTTTCCTTCATCTGAGCAACAGATGGAGGTGCAGGAGTTACCTCACTTAGAACAGTCAATATCCTAAAGACAGATGGTGTATCAAAGAGGGTGCTCCCTAAGCAAGCTCTTCCCCTGGTGATTCATCTGGAAACGTTGACTTTCTCCTACATTGCTGCTCAGTGAAAACATGTAATTAGATTACATGTTGTCTTTGCTCATGTATAAAATGTTGTCTGAGCAGAACTAAAGAAGAAAGCAAGGGAGGGTGAACAAAAGATTGGGGGAGGGATGAACAAAAGATTAAGATGACAGTTCACAGGTGATAAGGTGGAGGGAGAACATCAGGGTATACAATGATGTAAAATATATATGTATAATCAATTAAAATTAAAAAATAAATATTAAAAATACTAAGTAAATAAGAGGTTTTAAGGTAAAACCAGAAAAAAAATTAAAAAAAGCTACCTGCCTCAGGTTTAAAAGTGTAGTCTAGAAGCAATTCATTAGGATACAAGGTGACTTGGCTGCTCACACCTGGGACCTCTGGTAGTGACGTAGTCGAAAATCGTATTGGGTGCCATAGTGTCCAGGTGGGCAGGGTCTGAGAGAAAGACCCTTGAGAGAAAGTGAGAAGCATGAAAAGGGTACATAAAAAGACAAGCCAAGATAGAGGTGGGGGAGACACAAGAATGGTGGACTGACATATGTGGCTTGGCTGCGTGAAAACCCTCTGGAAGATTAAGCTGGTGGTGACAAGGAACCATGGTGGGAGAGTGGCCAGCAGAAGAGAAGCTGGTGTGGAGAGTGTGGCACCGCAGCGAGGTTGCATGGAAAGCTGGTACCTGGAGATGGCCATGGATTTGTAAAGTTGATTTGGGATCCGCATTGGTTGAAAAATTTGAAGAGCCTTGGAGAAGCCACAGCTGAGAACACTAGAGAGAAAAGAGTCAAAGAAAAGATGGAAAGCCAAGACTGGACTTTTCAGGGTGTCTGCCTCAGATTTGGAGAGGCAAAAGGGCACCATCTTGGACCTATGTCTTTGGGATGTTTGGAACTAAAAATGTGACTAAAATGGGGTAAGATAAGTTTCCACTTGGGGCATTAAGGACTTTTTGTTTGACTTTCTATTTCCCTGGTTAATTTTCCTTGTTAATAAAACCCTGTTATTTAAATTGCATTGCAACTCTAGCAACTGCTATGTGCATAGGTGGTATGATTCTGAAAGAATCTGGGCAGCAGTAGCCACATTTTAAAAGTACCACTTCTTTTTCCTTTGGTTTGTTGGTTGGATTCTTCAGCTCTATTTTGACCCGATTTCAATTACACACAAGTCCTCTATGTCCCACACCTTCCAAATGAAAAAATGTAAAGAATAGGATGACCAAATTGTTATTTCTCTATATATTTAATATTGGCAGGGCATCAGATAGGCAAATCTACAGAATTCTATGAAAAATTGCTAGAACAATTGGTGAGAAGATATTTTTTGTACTGTCAATTGATGTTTTCTGTAGGAAATTTTTTCCCCATTTATTGAGGTGACATTGTTTTATGACACTGTATATGATTTATGATCATATTTATATACTCATATACCCCAGATTTAAGAAAACTTTGTTTTTAGAATCAAATAAATACTTCTTATCTGCAACACAATAGCTGTCTATTGGCTACAATATTATCAATGACACTACCTTCTTGTTCTTGACACCATCACCCTCATTACCTCAGACATTGCAGCACCAACTTCCTTAAGTAGAAAAGCTAGTCATGAACCCCCTTGGAAGAAAAAAAATCATCTTAAGGAAGGGCTCATCATAGTCCTCCATAAAACCTCCTCCCCACCACATGTGTCCAGAAGAAAAGTAGTTATTTTTTTGCAGTCTTGAGAACTCTGGAAAAACTCTCCTTGATGAGAACAGTGATCCTAGCTCTGATCAATGATACCTTCAATTAATAGAAATTCAGGGACTAAGCCATTTCTAGTAAAGGACAGCTTATAATTTTTTTTTGCTTTTCTAAATCTTTTATTATTTTTTTGCATATATATGTGTATTTTTATTTATATTACATTATTGCATTATTGTTATTTAGTGGTGATTCCTGTTTCATCCTCTTCTGACTTACCATTTCTTTTCTTGGTTCTTATTTTTCTGTTAGTACCATATTTTTCTGACTGAGGGCAATCTTACCCCTCCAAAAGCCTTGATATAGCATGCCTGGGTCCTCTTAAGTTGCATGGAGTCAGACTGAAACTGAAGCTAAATGGTTTACCTGGTCTCAGATCTAAAGTACAAGGGAGAAGAAATGCTTAGCTCTTTCTCTCTGAGGCTTGTGTTTACAGACACAGTCTCTCTGACAGAGCCTAGTAAGTAGAAGGGGTCAGTGTTGAGCTGACTCAGATTGTCTGAATGATGAGACCCCAAGGAGGGAGGGTCACCTAAGAAGAGGGGAGTTCCAACAAAAATAAACTAGCTATCTGGAGAAAAATCTCCTCATGGCCTCACATAGGAGGTGCCCAGTGACTAAATGCCCTTAAGCCAAGACCAAATTTCTTTGCCCCAACTCAATAAAATTTAACTCTTTTGTTTTCCATCTTGGTTTTCCAAACCTATATAAACTCATTTCCTTCCTGCTTGTGAGAGGTAGATTTGAATATAGCTCCCAGCCACTTGCTAATCAATTTGTAAATAAAGTTAATCTTAAATAGCTGAGCATCAGTCCCTGATCCTTGTACATAGTGGTACACCCCACTCTCTGGTGAGTTTGGAGAATGGATTGGAAAAGGGCAGGGCTAAGACAGGCATAGCAGGAAGCTGTTTCCTTGGCAGGCAACGATTGTGGGCTGAATAAGTGAAGGCCAGTGGTGACTGAGAAAAGATATGATGGTGTCAAAATCAGATCACTTCTAAGACTTCCAGAGTTTGTCTCCTAAAGGTACCCAGCCCTGGCAGGCATGTTATTATTAATTGACCTAGTAATACTGGTTTAGAGTATCTTATAAGATTCAGAAGTATAAACTTTCCCTTTCAGAAATACAGGATCACCCATGACCAACACTTAGTCCTCCACTGCAGTTCACTGTACATTCTCCTCACTTTACTCTCCCCTCCCACCCCGAACAGTTAGATTTCCAGGACTTGTTATTGGTTTGATTTTATCTTTGTTTGTTTGTTTGTTTGTTTGTTTGTTTCTCTATGGTCCACATGTGACACATGCCATATGAAGTCCCCCTCTTCTTTTTTTGGCATTGGCCTCTTCTACCTCATTTCTTAATTTGGAATTTTTACCCCTTTGTAACCCTGATAAAGAGAGGGGCCTGCACAATCATTTAAGCTCTCCCATGCACACATTATTAAATTCTTTGCCAATCCTTCTGGTGCTCTTGCTATGAATCTTCCTTCCAGAATCATCTAGATTCCTCCAGAAGGGTGGGGAATTTTCTCCTGCACCCTGACAGATGAAAGGGGGGGAATAGAGAAGTGCCACTGGTCATGCATTGTGGTTGGTTGACAGACTGGATATGGTGAAGGAAAGTGAGTGAAACCTCATGTCTCTTTGTTCCAAGCAGGGAGGTACAGGTGACAGTATTTTTCCTTCTGGAAGAAGAGTCAGGATGAAATTGGGTTGAAAAGGAGGGGAAAGCCTCCAACTTACAAGCCCCAGGTCCGTATCACCCGTGCGTAGCAGTTGCCACTCAAAATGTAGTTTAACCAGAGATTTTATTAACAAGGGAGTTCAACAGGGAAAAAAAAGTCCTTAAAGTCACAAGTGGTAATTTCCTTACCCCAGTCACCATTCACAGTCCCAAAGATACCAAAGACACAGTTTAAGATGGGGCCCCTTTGCCCCTCCAAACCTCAGAGGTTGGCACTCTGCAAAGTCCAGTCTTTGTCTGGTGTCTTCTCTTTTCTTCTTTCTCCAATATCCCAAGCTGCTCTGCTTCTTCAAGGTGCTTCAGACTTCTTCCACAATTGCTGAAGTACAAATCAGCTTTCCAAATTCCTGGCCATTGCCAGGTATCAGCTTTTTAGGCCACCTTGCTGCGGTGTCACACTCTTCACACTGGCCACTCTTCCACTGGCCACTAGGACTCCTCATCACCACTCACTCTTCCAGGGGGCTTCTGCCCAGCCTGGTCACTCGGGCTACTCTTTACCCGCCTGCCATTCTCTTCTCTCCTATCCAGAAGGCTTTGCTCCCATGTCCTTCTTCAGGTGCCAAAACCTCTGAGCTCTCAGCTTCACATGGTTCTGCTTCTCGAGCAAAATCCTCTTCCAGCTGCTTCCGCCACAGTTTTTAACTGCCACACCCCAAGGGTGGGTGGGGGGGCACCCAGTTTAAGGATAAGTAGGAAGACAAGCAGTCACTAATATAGGTGCTAGCAAGCCTAAGGTGCACCCTCCCTTCATCTTACAAATATTTTGCTATGTTGTTATCATATACCAGGCACTGTGGAGAGAAGGTGTCTAGAGACCTGTGGTTCTATGTTTGGGGAAATCCAGAATGAAGAACTGTGTCTGCAAAACAAATCCTTCTAATAAATATAATTTAGGTTAAATTGAAAGATGAGCACTGTGGCCATGTCAAAAACATTATCTAGCACTGTTGTAGAAACCTTTCAAGGACAAACAAATCTGCCAACTTTTGGTAGATGTACAAGAGTGAAGAAAATGATTGGTTTTAAACACCTTGATTTCAATGAAGTTGTTCGACAGCCCTGGAAAATTTAGTGATGGAGTCAAAGGATGCAGAACAGTTCAGCAAGAGCTCCCAGTGCCCAGGTGTGCGTAGGAGGCCAGGCTCCCCAACCACAGCTGCTTCTACTCTAGAGTGATCCAGTTTCTCCAGAAGAGGTTATCCCTTGGAGAGAAGGGAAGGCTACTGGTGGAGTAGTCAGCCTCAAAACAATCTTGTGGGCTTTGAAGGGTATGACAGTGGGCAGGACAATTGTGTAATTACTCCAAGTCAAGGGTTCAGCTTATCTCTTCTTTGCTCTGAAGAGTCAGTTGGGAGCATTCCTGGGCACATATTGTACAGTTACCAGTACCTCTGTGCTCATCTCTACAGGTATTTGCAATGATCCTCTGATAAGTTCAAATTTTCTGGAAAATCTGAATTTCTGTCTTCTGAGAAAGCTGTGGCTTTGGCTGTAAGGCACTCTACGGGAATCCCATTTTCAGTTTCTTCTTAGTTCCAGATGACTGCTAGCCATGGAGGTTCTGGGTTCACCAGTGGCTGTGCTGTGGGGCTGATCCCACATCACTCAGCTCAGGCCAAGGAAGTCTCCTTCTACAAAATGGAAAGTTTTTGACTTGGGCTTTGGTGGCAAGATTCTGGTACTTTTGGGATTTGATTCTGAGTAGCTCATTCTGAATTTCAGTGCCAGCACATCATACCCCTCTTTCAGCAGGAAGTACTACTTGACTGTAGGTGGTCCAGGGGGCCTGTGGGAGGGACAGTCACTGGAGGGCTGGAACCTGAGCTGTCCCTTAGCCAGTCACAGCCAATCTAGAAAGGGGGTTAAAGCATGAATTGTTCTGAAGGACCTTGTGCTGGTAGGTACATGGGATAAGAAAATGCTGTTTGGTCTTTCCTTGGTAAATCTCCTTGACAATGAACTTGTTACCTCTTTGGTATTGAGGATGGCTCTTATGTGAGCGGCCAGGCAAGGCTGAGCCCCGAGCCCTGGATCTTGTGGGTCCCACTGAGCCCTCTGGGTGGGTGTGGGGTGGGGGATAGTCTGAGCCCAAGGCAGCACTGGACTGGGAGATGTGATCTGCCCTGTACCACTTTTCCGTGGAGACAGGGGGACCATGTTACCATGTCCCACCCCCCCAAGTAGACTGAACTGACAGGACACCACCCTGACAGGACACGGGATGCCCAGTGCTCAAAACCCTGGCTCTTGTTGTCCTAGTGAGAGGCCTGCTGGGAGGAGGCAGACAGGGGTGGCCATGGAAGTTTAAAAGCCAGAATACACGTGTGGCCTTCTCCTTTGTGTGGGTGGTATCTCAGGGCCTGCTTCTCCTTATGTGCTGTTCTGAGGTTTCAGTTCCTGGCTTCCAGTTCTCTCTCTCTCCTCCAATCCTTTTTGCTCTCCCTTTTCACACTCCCTGTAAAGAAACCCCATTATTATTGTTTCTCCCTGTGTGTTTGTTTTTAAATCCCATTCTGCAGTTGTAAGCCAGCTAGCTTTCAGTCAAGAGCTGCCCACATTTGAAGGGGCTTGACTGAGCCTGGTTTGTACACTGCAAGGATCACACATCATTTTAACTCTCAGTGGGAATTTGCTTTTGTCTCTACTGTGTTTTACCTCATTGTCATGGCAAAATATTTAAGGTGATACTTTCCAAGCTTGTCATATCTGTGACACATGTCCACAGTGGAGGGAATGAAAATCTGCTTGTCACCAGGGGAAGCATGAAAGGGGGCAATTAATATAACGTCTTCAGTAACAGAGTCAATTTGTAAAGAAGTACTGATAAATGAATTCATATACAGCAAGTAGAGGTAATCACAAATTGTAAACTGTCAGAAATTTTCATGCAATCCCCAAATTAACTTATGAGGATTACTCAAAGCCCTCTCCTGCTGTATCTCCTTTTAGTGAGTAATAACAGGTAAATAAGAAGTACTGGAAATAGCATTTTCTATAAAGAACCTAAGGGTTCCTGAGCACACATTCTAGAAAGGAACAAGTGGTCTTAATTGGACAATAACGCCTTACAGTGGGAAGCTAAAGCTGGTTACAACTTATATCCACCATCTTCAGTGAGCTTCTATCTCTTGAGACCACTAACCCTGTTTTAAAAATCAGAAAATCAAGGATTAAATACTTCCTGGAGAAATCAGATGGCATACTCAAAATGGGGAACTTGAGAATTTAATACAGGGAGTGTTTTTAAATGTGTGGATAGGATAGGCGGAAAGAAACTCCTGCAAAATTTTACCCCTCCCTGGCCTGAAGATGCAAAGGGAGGTGGTGGTTGTTCTCACGCAGGCCAGTCTCAACACCACTTGGGGTAGGATCAGGTGCAAGGGAGAGGCCCGGCAAAGGAAGTTAAGTGA
This sequence comes from Uropsilus gracilis, assembly GCA_004024945.1. Classification (NCBI taxonomy): domain Eukaryota; kingdom Metazoa; phylum Chordata; class Mammalia; order Eulipotyphla; family Talpidae; genus Uropsilus; species Uropsilus gracilis. The sequence continues at coordinate 7,953 of PVHY01015376.1, forward strand.
TCTACTTGAACCTAAGATAGAAGGAACAGATGTGTAACAGAGACATGGGTCTTCACGTGCAGTTAAATGCCCTTTCCACCATTTCTTCTAGAGAAGTAAACAAGACTTAAGAGTATGGATGTGGCAGTGGAGATTTCTCTCATTTAGCTTTTCTATGGCTATGAAGATTGTAATGCTTTGCTATGAAAGCTGCAGTTTTCAGAGTATCTCGACACAATCCTTTAACCCTCAACTCTAAATGGTATTGACTTATACTGAGCCAAATATAAGTGAGTTTATTAAAGAACTTAAACTGAGGACTGGGACTCTGAGACAGCAATCAGATAGCTCTTGAAAGGCTCTGAAAGATTCTGAGTCTCACAATGAGAATTTTCATTTGCAAGAGAAACATTTTCTATTTTCAAGGCCATTTGTAAAGAGAATTCGGGGATATGCCTGGTTAACGTAACTGTTTGACAGTGTCTATGATTTTGTGGGAAGCAAGGAGGATTGTTAAAACTCACCCTATCTATTTAGAGACTTAACCTCTGGCAAGTGGAAATTTTAGTTATGCAAAACCTTGCAGCTTGCCCTTTTTGAAGTTGCTGATTTGCTCAGAAATAACATTTCGTTGTTGCTGACACAGCTTTTCACAAGGCTAGTCCCACTGTGCCTTGGTTCTTTAGCTTATGTCCCTTCACTGGTGCCCCTTTAACTCATGGTTTTAGTTTAAAATGGAAAATGGCTTTAAGCAAGTGATAAAGATGATAAACACATATGGGAAAATGATCAGCCAACCCTTTATCCCTTGATCTTTCCATTTGAGGTTTCCATTTAAAAATTAAAAATTTAGAATTACTAGAAGGAAGTTTAACCATATTATTTTTATGGCCAGTAGGGGTTAGCTGGGTTAGTATCTGAAGAATGTAGACTGACCTAGAATTTTAATTCTTTTATGCATTTGAGAACATAATGAGATCATACCAGCTGTAGCAAATCTCACCTAAAGTAATTCAGGAGGACACAATCGTTTAACCCTCAAGATTACCTTAAAATGTTGGGAATTTAACTCAATAGGATTGATTCCTGAAATTTTCAGATGAAATCCATTCTCTAAGGAGTCCCTAGATATGTTCATGTACTACAAACAATTTTTGGTGCAATAGTACCTAGATCAATAGTACCATTTTGGGGAGAATCTTCATGGTCAATTAAACTTCCAGAGAAGGTGGAAAGTTAAGGAAAAGTTCCTTAATGATACTCGGGGAGATGGTCCTTAATGAAAATCAACTTAGACATAAAATTCAGTCGAGGGAACTGGCAAGATAGACGCAAATGAAGATGCCAGACTGGTATTGTGTAACCAATCCTTGTCACCATTTGTTAGGGCAGCATCAGATATCAGACTCAGCAATCTGCATAGATTCTTTATTGGTTTTAGCAGTTACACGATCACACCAAGCAGGGTAGGGCAGGGGTATGGATGCCAAAAGGCAGGTGAGTCCCCAGGCCCCCAGACATCTTCATACTCTTTCTTGGGGGTGGCTGACTGGTTGGCTGGGTAGCTCTCTGACTCTCTCTCTGTCGCTGTCTCTCTCATTCTCTCGTGTACTTTTCTCCATGATCATGCTCACACATGACCTCTGTGCCCCATTATCCCCTCTCTCCCAGGCCCAGGTGTGTACACTCAAAAATTTGTGCACCCATTGGGCAATACAGTCTTGGGGAAGATGTACCACCTCAGGTGCTGTATTTACAGGCTAATGAAGGAATAAGCCTGATTAACTCACCCAACAACTTGCTTCCTCCATCTGCTCACAACTAGATTACAGTAGAACAAAGCCAACTCCCACCTCCCCCTCAATGAGGGAAGAGTGAATGGCCACAACACACACTAGGTGCAAATGTTGGCTGGAACACTGTTTAGAGCAAGAACAGGGTAGCACAACTCACAAGAGAGAGACAAATGCTGTGCAAGGACCCAGTTGACTCAGGTACATAAAATGTGGGGGACTCTTGAAACCTCACACTGCACTGGGTGTGGAGTATGTGATTTGGCATGCAGCACAGAGGGTGCATGATTGGAAAGCTATAGAGTCAGGATGTGTTGTAAGATACTCCCTAGACACAGACCTGAGTCTCGGGTCTAATTAACAATGAGCACATTAACTGGCCAGGATTGCCCTTCCTTCCCTCCACCCCAAGCATAACATCAGGGGAGAGAACAGTGGTGACCACCTTCAGAGAAGAGGGTTTATTTATTTACTTATTTTTATATTCAAGCAGGCCCACAGAAGCAAAAATGTGAGTCATACAGTGTTATCTGGTGCTTTCTCCACCCATCTCTTAAGCATTTAAATAAGGACCTTGGGAGCTCTACTTCATGGCAAGCATTTAACCCTACATGTCACTATGCTGGGGAAGGGTCTGACTATGTCTGACCTCAGTCTCTGTTTCCCTGTGAGCATTTCTCTGCTTCAGGTGCAGTGAGGATTAATTACTGGTTCCAGCCAGAGGTTCTCAATAAAGAACAACTGGAAGTTAAATCGACATGGAGAAGGTTGGATCACCTCTGACTTCTCAGAAGAGCTACTGGAAGTTGAGGCTGGGTTATTCAGAACACTGTTACTACCTACTATAGGGCTAAAATCAAAACAAAAAGATACTTGAATAAAGTAGTACATGTTGGGGACAGACTAACCAAAGTGACTCCATTTTGTTTTAAACCTCCATGTGGAAGCCAATGTCTTCTCCCTGCCCTCGATGGAAAGTACCCGCCATGGCTGGCTGCTTTGACATCCTATTCTGCCTTCCCTTATTCCTGGTTGTTCCTGACAACCGTCTTGTCTACCTGATAGATGATGGATGCCAGCATTATCCTCCTGATAGATGATGGATGTCAGCACTACTGGAAGTTATGGGAATGCGTCTCACCTTTATAGGAACATAGGAACATGTCCTGTAGTTATGGGAATGTGTCCACCTGCTTGCTTGCTTCACAATAGGGGGCGGTGGTGGTTTTTCCCTATAAAAGGTTTGTCACAGAGACTGCTCAGGGTCTCTTTTGCCTAGCTGGGTTGGGGACCCTGGTGCACCAGTAATAAACCTACAACTTTGAATTTCAATCGGATTCCTTGTGTCTTGTTGAGTGGCCCACGAGTCACAACAGTACACAAGCACCTGTTAATGGAGGTACAGATACCCTCAGATAAGAATCTGCTGAAAAAAGAGTCACAACAGTACACAAGCACCTGTTAATGGAGGTAGATACCCTCAGATAAGAATCTGCTGAAAAAGACCCTACGAAACAACAAGACTGAGTCTAGACCTCTCCTCAAGACTTGTGTAGATTGTGTAAAGGAGAGGATTGCTGTGAATTCTCACCACACAACTCTACCACCCACAGCACCACAGGGAACTTGATGTTTATTGGAATTGATCCTTTGATACCCTACTATTGCTAGTACCAGTTCTCTGATTACTTCAACAGTTACACCTTGAGGATCTATTCCTATTTGTATGACAAGGAAGCACTGGACAGGTTGACTAATTTGGGCAAACAGAGTCCTGCAGCTCTCATATTTTATAGGTTTTACTGCTCTCTCATTCAAGGAGGTAGGCATGGGTCATGCATGGGGCATGGGAGGCAGGCAGGCATCTGAGCCTTCTAACCCCCCCATAAGTCTTTATGGTCTTTTCTCTGGGCTCTCTCAGGCATTCTTTCTCACCTCTTCTGTAGTTGCACCATGTTGGATAAGCATCCCGTCCTTGCTGCCAATTGTAATTTAACCATCTGCAAAGCCAATTGTAAGAATCAGCCTCATCAATCTGCATAGGTTCTTTTTTTTTGTTCTAGTAGTTACACAGACAAATCAGGCAAAGCTGGATCAGGGCTAGCAGGGCCTGGGAGGCAGGCATATCCTCTAGTGCCCTAGTCTCCTGGTTCCCCAGGAATAGTCACATTCTTTTTCTGGGCTCTCTCATGGTCATGCTCTATGTGTTCGCTGCATCCCTTTATCCCTTCTCTCCTAGGTCCAGGTATGCACACTTACACAGGTGCACACCCACTAGATTGCACAATCATGGGGAAGACAAAATACTAAAGATGCTGCTTATACAGGCTAATGAAGGAAAAAGCCTGACTAACGCACTCTACGGAGTAGTTTAGTATAACTTAAAGAAAGACATTATTCATATCATGGATCCCAGAAATAGGACAGAAAGAGAAAGACATAGAGAATTAATTCAAAAAAGTAATTACTGAAACTCATCTCATCTGGGAAATAAACCACATTGTGACACAAGAGGCCCAAAGAGTTCCAAACATAATAATACCTGACAGATACACACTGAGACACATTATAATAAAACTGTTGAAAGCCAGAATCAATGACAGACTATTAAAAACATCAAGAGAAAAAAGAGTAAGCTATAAGGAAACACCAATAAAGTTGTCAGTGGACTCTTCAGTATAAATACTGTAAGCACAAAGGGATTGCAAGGAGATACTTAAAGAACTTAAAGAAAAAGACTTTCACCCAGAATCATTTAATCAGCAAGACTAACATTCAAGACAGAATTGAAGAAACTTTGCTGAAAAGCAAATGTTAAAAGGATTTATCAATGCCGAGCTACATATGAAAGAAATTTGAAAGAGGATATTACAAGGCAACAGAACAATGACTATTCAGGCAATAGACACCTAAGTCACTCAACATGGTGGAGAAGGAAGAGGAGAAAAACAATGAGGTTTATCAGTAAGAGTCAGAGATGAAATCTTGTAATAGGTCACACATATAGCCCATCATATGCTAATCTTAAATTGATACAAGTAATACATAAGACAACAGAAATGGAACCTAAACAGAACATAACAGGAACACTAAAAAAAAAAACCAAGAGTGATTCCCAAAAACTAAAAATAGAACATGACAGTGGGCATTCATATCTCAATAATCACCTTATATAAATGTCCTGAATTCACCAGTCAAAGGTGTAGAGTGACTGAATGGATCACAAAACAGTCCAGTTTTCTGCTATTTACAAAAAATACATCTTACCAACAAGAACAATCATAGACTTGGACTTAAAGGTTATACATGCAAATAGCAACTAAAACATTTTAAAAAGCTAGGACTGTTGTCCTCATATCTATAAAATAGACTTCAAAAAATAAAGGTAGTAAGAGATGGATACTATATTATGATGAAAGGTCAACTATAACGAGAAATTACTAAAATACATACCAGATGATGGGGCACTGAGATATATAAGAACACTAATAATAGAAGAGATACTGACAGCAACATAATACTAGAGGAAGTTAATATGTCACTTACAAGCAATGGACAACCTCTGAAATGCAAAGAATAAATAAATAATGCAGGCTGGATAAAGTAGGTCTTTAGAAACCCCAGCACACACTTTTTTCCCCCAAGAACAGACCAGAGCTTGAGACATGAGTCAATTGTCAATAAAATATACAAAGATCAAAATTAAACATAAAATGTTCTCTGATCATAATGTAATCAAGTTAAAAATCAGCTACCAAAACCAGAAACACAAAGCAGATAATTATGAATACATGGAAACTAAAATGTATACTGCTTAATAGCCACTGGAAGAAAGAGGAAATCAAAGTAGAAATTAAAAATTACCTTGCGATGAATGAAAATGATATATATTACCAAAATCTATGGGCTGTAGCAAAAGGGTTACAAAGGGAAAGAAAATTGCATTATAGTTTCACACTAAGAAGATAGAAAAAATACCAAATAAACAATCTAACCTCTGCATTCCAGCTTTGAAGTCTTAAGATAGTCATAATAACTTTTGGACCTCTTTCACTAGTGTTGTAAAGATCAAATGAGACCAGAGATGTCTGAGTGTTGGATCAATTGTTTTAAGTTTAAAAAACTAAGGTACATTTAACACTCTGCTGGCACCATTTCTCCCACATGGCGTAGAAACACACACTGCCTAGGTGAAATCCCTGAATACTCAAGTGTTTGCTAGTTTGGGTGCAGCTTCCCGGGTGCCCTAAAATAGAAGGTTTCCAGGGGTTTTGTAAGGTTTAGAGTAAGTTTTAGCATTTAACATACAATTCTTAAACAAGAAGAGGATTCTCTATTAATAACCAAACTTTGGGAGCCATTTGGGAACAAGGACAAAAGTTACAACTTGAGTCCTACATAATGAAGCCTGAAGGCCAGCGTAGTCTAGAGAACATATTTATATACAGAAGAGCTAAGCCTTGGACTCCTGGAAAGAACTCGATAGCTGTCTGGCTGAGTCCAGAGTGAGGAGACTGGATGAAGAAGCCTGCATCCTCCATAGCCTCCTGCAGCTTCCATGCAGGCAAAACCCCAAGGGGGATTCCAGTCTGGTGCATCATGGAAGAAAGATTTTTAGCTGTTTTTCTGGGAACCTCCTGCCCTGCTTTCTGGACAGGTTGCAGAGTGATGTTTGCAGAACTGTGTCCCCAGTCACATTATGTCTGAAGGCTGTGAGTCATGAGGAGATCCTTCTTTCTCCAGAAGACTCAGCCTGAAGCACCTGTTTGCCTGGACTTCACGTGCCAACAGGAGACTTACTTTATTTGCTCTTTTAACCTCATTTTTCATTTCAGATACAGTGACTCTGTCATCTAGTGCTTTCCCTGAGATTGACTTGGGATAGGCTCAGTTCCCATTCTCCTCATCGTTTCCTTCAGCCTGCCATTTACCTTCTACTTCCTGCTTTAAGCTACTTCCAACTTAAAGACTGCAAGCAGCTCACCCTGGCCATCCACGTTTTTACTTTGTCCTCACACCTAGAAACTCAGTGGGCATGGGAGGTTTGACTGTTTGGAGGGGTCAGGGTGCAAGAAGCTGGGGGAGCAGAGTTTTGCACCCCTTTTCGGGAATCCCATATAAATTTGGGTCTGCTGAATACCTATGTACAGTGGTACAAGACAGAGCAATCAGTCAATCTGATACTGAGTCTAAAGGCTGCTAAAGCTAGCCATGGGCTGACTTTCTTTGTTTTGCTCTTTTTTTCATGCACACACACACATTTACACTGTTGTTATAGCCTGAGATTTTCCTACCACCACAACACCTGTGAGCTGTTATCTTAATCTCTTTTGCTCATCCCACCCCCGATTTCACCCCTTTCAAATCAAGCAAAAGCAGGACACCTGATAACCCCAAGTCAAACAGTGTACATCAAGAGATGATCTGAAAAACTTGTATCATTAAAGACAAATGTATTCCTTCTCAGTTTTGACAAGGGGCTTGATAAGTGGAATGCTTCCTAATAAGATTGGAAACCATGAGTAAGGATCAAAGCATGGTTCACTTATAATATCTGATGATTAAAACAGATATCTGGTCAGCAGACTCATCCTCCATAAAGTTAAAATAAACAATGACATGCTTACCCTGACCCTCTTACTCTTCATGCTTATTACTATGTACAGTTTCTCAATTTCACCCTGGTCCTTCTATGCCCTTGTGATTGAATCTGTACAGGAGAATTCCATCAATAAAAAAAGGCCAGGAGCTCGCTAATGTTGAGTAGATCTGCCGTTACCAGCCTGTTTCACATCTCTCTGCCTATTTTTTTAAAACCAGTCTATTGCCATGTCTGCAAACCCCATTTCTATTTGTTGCTGTGATGCAACAAGCAGGGTTGGAGGTTTGCCTTTGACTAGAGGAGCTTTGGGTGACATAAGTGAGAACAAACTACGTCCTGTACTGTAGTTTGTAAATGTTAAGGTTTTAGTTGTGCCCTTTGCCCCCATTATGCTATGCCAAGAATTTAACCCAAAGTTTCAAAGGTGGTCAAATGTAATGTTAGGCTTTATCTCTCAATACCATTAATCTTGCATCATATTTTTAATAATAAATTTATTCATTCATATAAATTATTGCAGCTTATAAAATATAAGCATTGAAGTTGAAGAACAAAAGAGGAGACATTTGACAAAATGATATTAGGAGAAATTGATATGATTCAATTCTCACACACCCCCTCTGAGAGATGCTTCTTGCGTCAATAGAAAGGAATTGTGCACAGCCTGTGACCCACACCTGCTCTGAGGTCTTCAGGTTTTGGTGCCATTCTCGAACCACTTCTGCCACCTTCGTCACATCATCACGCAGACGGTGCAGCATGAGTGTGAGAAGTGGACATGAGATGTTGAGATGTGATAGAGTGAGGATTTGGGGGTATTTGGTGTCATAGTTACTCTGAATATGGCTAATAACAAAGCTATGACTTAGTAAGCAAGACTTCTACTGGACACTCCATGATTGAAAGTGCTAATACTCTTGTCGTACTACAAAGCTGAATTTCGGTTTTTTTTTTTTTTTTCATCAAACATTGCCTCCTAGAGGAGATCTTCCAGCAAATTAAATTTAAACCTGCAATAAATTCATGCCTAATATAATATAACATTTCTTTCCTGCAAAGGGAAATAAAGCAATTCAGCCCGTGAGTAGATAGAAAAGTGAATTGAAGTTTGGTGTTCACATGAACTACAAATAAAGTCATAAAGTTAATGTGTGCTGAGAGACTGGCCTTTATGACAACATAGAAGAAAATGCAGCAATAATACATTTACCCAAAGGACAAACTATTTTTATCTGCCTAAAGCTCATCTGGCTGTCACCTTGAAATGAATATTTATTAAGGGAATCAAATAAAAGCATTTTAAATCCACTAAAGGAAAGAGCTTAAATATATATGATGGTGAAATTATGATAATAGATGATAAGAGAGACTAGATTTTTTTAAATAGCAGGATAAATCATACCCTTCAGGAAAAAAAATTGTGTTATGAATAGGGTTTTGGCATCTAATTCACAATTCCTTTGAAATCAAAATGTGAAATCACTAAAGCAAAAGATGACCGATTTTTTGAAATGGAATCTATAGCTATTTCTGAAACAGCTCAGTTGACCGATTAGCAAACTTTTGTCACTTCCAAGATCCCCAGGTTGGTACTCTAGCTGGTACATGTTAGAAGTTCTCAATGTGGACCTTGCTGGGCAGCTACAGGTCAATGTTGTCTCTTACCTTGTTTCTGTTCTGCTCCAAGTCACTTAGGTGAGTCACTGGGCAAAAGTGCCATCACAGACAGGAGTCCAAAACTCCTAGAAGTATTCTGGAATAGGGGACGGAGACTCCTTAGGCAATGTCTGCCCTTCTTGTGCTTCCTTTCCAGGACCAGCTTCTACCTCTTGATGGTGTCCAGACACTAGAAGTGGTGATCCAGGCACTCCTAGAACTTACCCCTCCTGTCCACAGATGGGAGCACATTCAGCACACATTCAGCAGGGGCATCTCTCTCAGAACTTCACAGTTTCAAAATCTTTCACTGGCTCTCCCAAAGACAGGCAAAGCTGGTTGATCTCTTTTCCAGAGACCATGGACAACTCTGTCATGGAGATGGGGACCAAATTTTGGAAGCAGTGAGGACTTTGTAGGTCATGTGGCCCTAGGCAGTGTACTGAGTGGACCAAATCAGGTTTGAAATAGTATTGGTACCCAGCTGGAGGAAAATCCCTAGAGAAAACCAGTGGAGGGGAAATGTTTGTATGAACAAAAAAAGAATTGTAATCCCAAAGCCCATGCCATTATGAGTACTCTCTGACTATAGCTCTTCCTCATTTGCTAAATCCCAAGCAGCCTCTAGGATCCATCAGTTCTCCCTCAGAATCAAATCATCTTTTCTCTATTCCCTACCTCTTGCCTTAATTCAGACCTTTGCTACAAAATGGGATTGTAAACCAGTACAGCCACTACTGAAAGCTGTGTGGAAGTTCCTCAAAACACTGAACATGGATCTACTACTTGATTAAGTGATTCTACTCCTGGGATTCTACTGAAGGGCCAAAGAACACAAATTAGAAAGAAAACCTGAACTCCTATGTTCACTGTAGCCCTATTCACAATAGTTAAGATCTGGGAACAACCCAAATGTCCCAAAATAGATGGCAGGATCCAAAAGCTGTGACATATTTACACAATGGAATATTATTTGATGATCAAAAAAGACAAACATATTTCATTTATAGCAACATGAATGGATCTGGAAGGGATAATGCTAGCCAAAATTGGTCAGAGGGAAAAGATAAATACTGGATGGTTTCACTTATATGTGGAACATAGAGAAACAAAACAAAAAGACAAGGAATGATCAAAACTAATAAGTTGACCATAGAAATGAAACATTCAGCAAAGAAGGGAGTGGGAAGGGGTTTAGATAGGGGAGGGATGAACACAAAGGAATATGGTGAGGGGATCACAGGTGATATGGTGGTGGGAGAAATGTGGGGACTACAACAGTGTAAGAAAAAATGATAAATACATTTAAAAGTAGCAACAACAGCAAAACCAAAAATGGTCTCTGTGCCTTCAGTCTTTCCTTGCCTGAGCCTGCCACAAGAAGCATGCCATTCCTCTGTTCTAGGCCTCTGATGGTTTCCTTTCCACCAGCAGTGTCAGATATTTGAGAACCATGCTACCATCCTGCATCATTTTCTTTGTGGCCTTGTCTCCCAAGTGTTTCTAGCCCCAGATGTGACCCCCTACATTAGCACTTTGGGCAGTTCCCTCCTGAACATGCCTCTCCTCCCTCCCTTCTCAGGCCTTCCTCAGACTCTTGGAAATATTAGGGAATTGGGAAAAAACCTCGATTTGGGGGCTTCTCTTTACCTAGCAGTCACACTCATCTATCTTCTCCATTTTTGTTTAGTTAACATCAGTGAGAGCCTCTTTTCAAGTCTGAGTTGTTGATGTTCCTGTCCCAGAGACACGAGGAACACCTGCATCCAGGGCTGTGACCACATGTGGGGTGATCCCAGAGCTCTGGAATGAAGTGTCCTATCTGGCCCACCATCATGAAGCTGTCCACAGAATCTTTATGCTATTGAATCAGCCTCATGGGCGTTCTAACGAAAAACTCTTGTGAATAGGAAACACCACAATTCTGTCCTACTGTTTCTTTCCTTCACCTGTGAATCACCTTTACTTTTTCATGGAACATTTTACTTCCAGTCACAAAATGTATGGGGGATTTTTGGTTTTCCTACACCAAGCATTTCTGTGGACAGGTGGGTGTTGTACAGTTTAAATCAATTCTAGCACTATTACCCACAGGGTAAGGACTCAGTCCACAAGACTGCCCTCCCCATGCCCCACTCCCATCACTAATCACAAGTCTAGGTGACTCTTGTGCTTCTGATCAACTGGCTGTAGATTGTGATAGGGGCAACGTGGCTGGATTGGGGGCTGCAGTGCCATCTTTGTGACAGCTGAATTAGAAGAGGGCCATGCCCTGGGGAGTGGCAGGGAGTACTGTGGGTGGAGTCAGAAAGGGAATGATCAGGAGACCTGCTGAGGAGTGGAAATAACAGCATTGTGTGGCCTCTGCTGTGCAGTGGTGGGCTGTTGTGCTCCAAATGGACAGGAGGAGTAGCTATGGGTCTCTGGCCTGCAGGTCTGGGCAAGAGCCTAAAAGCTGACACCCTGGGATCTGGCTTGCCTGGGGAAATGGAAAAGTTAATTGGAAACCTTCTTTGCTTGGACAACAGGAGCCTAAAACTCTAACAAGAGGATAGCCTGCTGGAAAAGCTGATTTGTTTTTGCCAGAAAGGTTTGGAACCTGAAGACTTGGAAGGCATTTATTGCTTGTGTATGATAAGACAACTTTCTGGGAACCTGGACTTTGTATCAAATACATGCTTCACGTTAGAAGGGGCGAGTGCCACCATTGATCTTTTGCTTTGTTTGAAATTCCCAGAGACTGCAAGAAGATACTGGAGCTGAAGACAGATGCCGTTTCCTTGAACACACATGTGGCTGGAAACGCATGAGGCTTTGTGTAGAACTGAGATTGGACTGGAGGTAAGATGAACAAGGGCCTCTTGTGACCTCAGTGACTCTTGCTTCTTTGCTCTTTCTCCCTTTTGTAAATAAATCCTGTTTAGTTTGCCTTTAAAGTTGTCTGTCTTGCAATCTGTATGGAGGGCTGAAGGACCCCCTAGGGAGTAGCTGATTTAAAACAATGCTTTCCTTTTATGTTTCATTTACTATTTTGTTTGCTTTTCTACCTGATATCATGAAGTTCTGATGTCCCTCTCTTTGGGTTTGATTTATTTGCTACAGTGGCTCATAGAATTTTAGATAACACTTCACACTTAGCAGTTTATTTAAGGATATGATAAAGGAAATAGATAAAGAGTTCCACGGGGAGGTGCTGGGAAGGCTGGTTCCAAGCACAGAAGCTTCTGTTCCTGTGGAGTTGGGATGTGTCACCCTTTTGGTATGTGGGTCTATTTACCAACCTGGAAGCTCCCTGAATGCCCACAATTGGTGTCTTATGGAGACTTCCTCATGTAGACATGACCATTTATCATTTATTAATTTCATTTTTATCCCTCTCCTCTCTCTAGAGGATGAGAAGTGAGACTGGAAATTTTGAGCTTCTAATAATGATGTGCTCCTGCTGATGACCAGCTCCATCTATCAGTCAGAGGCATCTCATGGGAATAAAAGCTGCTTCTTGCACTCTTACTGCTTAGAAATTTACAAGATTTTCAGAACTTCCATGCCAGGAACCAGGAGAAGAGAATATCTGCTATATATACTATATATTATATATAATATATATGTATATACTATATATACATACATACTATATAATATATATATATTTTATATATTATATATACAATTTATATATATGTAAAAATATATACAAAATATATATTATATATATAGTTTTTATATATTATATGTTATATATGTATATACTATACATACATATATACTATATATTATATATATATACTATATATTATATATATATTTTTTCTATGATCTCAAAAGCACAAGCCAGTTTGCAATTGTTTGGGTGCACAAAACAAAATTTATGGGCACTGGAAACTGCTGACACCAAAATTAGCCCCAGTGGCAATTTGCTACTCTGCACTCACTTGGCTGTTCATTTTTCTACTTTTACTTGCCATTTTCAAATAATTAAATTATTATCTCTATAACAGGACCCCTATAGCTGTTAGAGCCCTTTCCCTCCCTCCCTGAAAAGAGTATCAAGTATTTGTTTGTGCTGTATTGGTATTTTACGTCAACCTTCCTCCATTCTCAGTCATGTGATTTGAATTGAACTCACCTCATGTTCAATCTAGGGACCAATTATTGTATTCCTGTGCCCTAGCTAGGGTGGGCTGGATGTAGTTCAGGGAGGGGCCCAATATATCAAAAAGTACATGGAACCACAAGGCCACCTCTGGGAATCCTGGTACCTGGATGTTTTATTCCTAGTATCAGTGGTGTGAGGACCTGCTGCAACCATGAGGAAGTGCTTGGAATTACACTGGAGGTCACCAAAAGCTTGAGAAGTTATACAGCTAGTGGGCATGGAGCTCAGAGATGGACCTTACAGACACTATCTGATTTCTAAATCAGGCTGTGCCTGAAATTAGCTTTATCTTTGATTTCTTCCATTATGTGACTAAAACACTTCCTTTTATCACCTGCCTGTTAAACCAAAGCAGTTTTCTACCACTTGAAACTGAAAGAATCAGAGGTTTCTCTCCAATAGCCATACTCATTAGTATTTTTCTCTATTGTCATGCTTTCTGGAAGATTAGTCAACAACACTCAGATTTTCTGCCTTAATTTCTCACGTTAATGTGCTATGCCCCTTCTTCTATGGTTGCTATATGTGCATTCCCCCTACCTATAAAATTATTTATGTCTTAATCCAAGAATCTTTCAAATGATTCTTCTAGCTGGAGATTTCATTGATCATATGCTAGTTGTATAAAGTAGTAATGTTCCCAGACATATCTTCAAGAAGTCTATCAAATGAGAAAAATCAGGAGAAAGATATCACTAGAAAAAAATGGCCAGTAATAGGTCAATACTAGCAAAATACCTGACAGGTGTGCACTAGTGTGTCTATGTTGCTTCCCTATAAGGCACTCTACCTTTCAGAGATTCTCTGTACACAATCCCTAAGATCCCCCAATCCCAAGCCATTGGGTTGGACATATGTACAACTAATAAGAGTTGTACATTTCCATGGTCACAGTAATTAGTTCAAAGGTGAACACATGATTTAAAGAGTCTTTTCAGTATTATAATGCTAAATATGGAGATTGGACACTAGAACTACATATGTACATATGCTACAGTTGCTAATGAACACCCTCTGACCCAGATTAATTAAAAACAAAGCTATATATATAGTAGGACAAGGGACTAATGGAGGGGGGGGGAGAGAAGGAGAGAGATTGAGATATAGGTTGAGAATCTGGATAAAACCATTACACTCTTTGATATTTTGATTACATGAACCAGTGAATTTCCCCTCTATCTGAAATATTTTAAATTGGTTTTCTGTCACTTGAAACTGAAAGATTTTTACAAGTAAATATGCCTCTCCTTCCACTCAGGAAAGACAGTTTGAGGGCTGACAGCCTTTGGTGTCTTCTTTCCTGATTGTGCCTGACAAGTTGTTGATGCATAATGAATATTCAGAAACAGAAACACCTTTCTTTAACCATATGCCAAGTCTCTTGGAAATACCTAAATATTTGGGAGTACTTAATAATATATATTTCTAGAAGAAAGAATACCTTTTACGAAAGCAGAATATTGTTTTGTTTCCATAGCAGGCTCTCTTTCTGTTAGAGTTTTAAAAATCAATGTTTCTTGGACCAAAAAGCACATGTAGCAAAAGAAAAACTAGATTAGTTTGACATCATCAAAATTAAAATATTTGTATATTAAAGGATACTAAAGAAAGTGAAAAGACAAACATGAGATTGAGAGAAAATATTTGCAAATTACACATCCAATAAGGGATTAATATTCAGAATATATAAGGAACTTCTAATACTCAGTGATGAGAAAAACAACCTCACTGAAAAAAATGGAGAAAAGACTTGAGTAGGTGTTTCTCCAAAGAAGATATACAATGGCACATGAAAGGGTGCTCACATCACTAATCTTTAAGAAAATGCAAATCAAAACCACAGGACACAACTTTATACCCATTTAGATGGTTATTATAAAAAGCATAAATAAAGGTCAAAACAGAAAATGGTAAGTGCTGGGAAGATGTGGAGAAATTACACTGATGGTACAGTATCGCATTGCCATGGAAACAGAATGGTGGTTCCTCAGTTATTGTCACAAAAAACCAGCAATTCTCTTATTTATTTATTCATTTATCTATTTATATTTGTTTATTTATTTATTTTGGATGGCTTATGCATCCTCACATGAAAACAAGGGTGGAACAATTATTTAGATAGCCATATTCATATCAGCATTATTCACAGTACTAGAAAGATGAAAGCAACCCATGTATACATAGTTAAATGAATGGGTAAGTATCATGTGGTATATCCATAAATGGAATATTATTCAGTCTTTAAAAAGGAAATTCTGACACATGACAATATGGTTGAGTATTAATTATGCTAAGTGATACAAGCCAGATACAAAAGGAAAAATATTGTATGTTTCCTCTCACCAGAGATAGCAAGAGTAGTCATGGTCATAGAGACATGGTCATGTCTAGGGTTCTATGGGCTGGGAGGTGAGAGAATGGAGAGTTATAGTAAAGTTTCAATTTGGAAAGATGAAAAATTTGTGGAGATGGATGATTGCCTAAATTGTGAATGTACTCAATGCCCCAGAAATATACATTTTAAAATGGAAATTCTTTTTTTGATTGCTGAATAATATTCCATTGTGTAATACACCACAACTTTTTTAAAAATCTACTTATAGCACCACAGGTGGAACTTAAGGGATTGTGCTAGCTGAAATTAATCAGAAGGAAAAAAAATACCGAATGGTCTCACTTATATGTAGAATATAGATAAATCGAACAAAAGAACAAGAAATAGTCTAAAAAGCTAGCCATGGACTGAAACATACAGGAAAGGGGCAAATGGGAAGGAATGTGGTAATGGGTTATGGGTGATGATAAAGTGGTGGGAGAACTATGGGGACTATAATGATGTAAGAAAAAATAAAATAAAATGGTAAATTCTATGTCATATGTACAATAAATAAATAAAATAAAATAAAATAAAATAAAATAAAAAAGGTCATGATTGTTCAGGGAAATCTATGGAGCAACTGATTAATGGGTACATGAGACTGGGTGTGGGGACAGGGATTACCAATCACAGGTCATGAATGTTGGGAACAGACTAACCAAAGTAACTCCATTTTGCTTAAAACCTCCATGTTGAAGCCAATGTCTTCTCCCTGCCCTCAGTGGAAAGTACCTGCCATGGCTTACTGATCCAACATCCTATTTCTGCCTCCCCTTATTCCTGGTTGTTCCTGACAACCATCTTGTCCACCTGATAGATGATGGATGTCCGCACTACTGGAAGTTATGGGAACATGTTCCACCATTATGGGGATGTGGGAACATGTCCCGTAGTTATGGGAATGTGTCCTACATGTGCTTGCTTTACAACAGGGGGCGGTGGTGGTTTTGCCCTATAAAAGTTGTCACAGAGACTGCTCGGGATCTCTCTTGCCTAGCTGGCTTGGGGACCCTGGTGCATCAGTAATAAACATGCAACTTTGAACTTCAGTTGGAGTCCTTGTGTCTTGTTGAATGGCCTACAAGTCACAACAATGAGGATTTCACTGGGGTTGACAAAAATGTTCTAAAACTAACTTATGGGGATGATTGCACAACTTGGAAAATTTCCTAAAAATCATTGAATTGGAAGCTTGAAATGAGTGACTTAAATGATTTGTAAATATGCTTTTGAAAAGCTTGTAAAAATCAGCAATGTCTCTAGAACTATTCTCAGAAGAATCATAGTTCTAGAAATGTTAATAGGAGTTCCTCAAAAAAGGAATTCTGCAGTCAATTGTGCTTAAGAAACACTGTAGGTGTTTCCTACAATGTAGGTCTCCCACTGAGGCATTTACAGACACAAGAGAAAGGCTAAAAAAACATACAGTAAAAACCAAACAAAACAAAAAACAAAAAACTAGCTTACCTACTCTCTCCAGAATGACCTGAATCTTTTTAACAGACTCTCCTTCTCCCTCCAGCGAGTTCTTATTTACATCTTTCCACGGATGTTCTATGGGGCACTTCAGCAAATGCTACTCCAAAATTTAGCTGAAATCACTTCAATTGGCAGGCAGCTGCTTAAGATCATTTTAATTGTTCCGTCTGGGCCCCTGAGGTTGTTTCCTTGACACTAGCATCCATAGAACTGGAGGGGATTATTCATCTCAGCAAGTGCACAGAAGGAAGGTTGCCCAAATGCGCCTCCAGTTTGTGTGCAGTTTGTGGACATTTGTGAGTCACTGCTAACCCTTCACAGGGAGGAGAGAAGAAGAGGCAAGGCACGCCCATGTATGGGGATTTCTCTTAGTACACTGCCTCTTGTGAGGAAAATGTGTCCTTTTTTGATAAGCTGATAGGTGGCAGTTCAAGGTAAAATCAGCTAAAAAATTCCAGAGGTCCTAAAAAATAAGTGGGATGTAAAGAGTATTTATTAAGCACCCACTGCATGCCAGGTGCCACGAGTCCCTAAATCTCCTGTAATTCTCCTGCAGGCCCTGTGATGTGTCCTAGGGAGAGTTAGGGTTAAGCAGGCCACATCAGGGGCAGTGCAGGCAGAAATTTTGGGAAAGTTAGAGACTTCTGAGAGAAAGGCAGAGAAATCCAGGAGGGTTAGCAAGAGAACTTGGACAGGGGCAGTGAAAGGAAGGCACTAAGATAAGAGTTGTGAAGCTAGACACAACTGCCCCAGAGGGTGTGGTCACTGGGAGAAAGCAATCACAGAAAGGATGAGGAGAAACAGAAAAATGGTGTCTCTGCTTTATCCTCTTTCTGTTAAATGAACTTGTCTTTACTCTTTAAATAAAAATTTAATTCTCTTTGCTTATTTATTTGAGGGTGTGCCTATACATTTCTTTTTATGACTTATGGGGCAAGAACCTGTAGTGATTTCAGGGGTCTGAGACTTTAATTCACCACCAGATCGGGGTGAGAGGCAGTGGCAGTGGCAATAATCACAGTGAAGGGCACAGTGAGTGGCAGTGGCTATAATCACAGAGAGGCACAGTGGCCTCTGGCCAGGTACTATTCTGAGCTTTGCTGATGAGGACCCAAGCGCAGAGGTTAAGTACTCTGATCACCTCGGTTCACACAGCCAGGCCTGGGTTCAAATCTAGCCTGTTTTCCTGGTGACATCACACAGAGAATGCTGGCCAAATGCCCAAGGAAGTCACAGGTAGTGGAAAACAAAATAAAAATAAAGGTTGAATTTACAGGTCATGATTTGGCAGAAGATCTTGGGTAATTAGGCTTGGAACACACATGCCTGTCTGCATGGTCACCTGATGATTGACAGTGGCTTGTGGCTCTGAGGACGGAGAAGGGTGGGAGTATGCAGGCCAAGGGCAGGTAAAGGACCTTGAAGGGGAGGTGTCTCCGCGAGAGGCCTGCAAAAACATGTCTGAGCGAGAGCAGGTCCCCACAGCGAGACTGGACGCAAGCAGGAAGAGCTGGTGAGAAGGCCACGGGTCCTTATCTGCAGGCCTCAGCGAGTTCAAGACTATAATTCCCAGGAGGATAAAGAAAGTTAAAGAGGAAGGCAACCCAGGCTGACGTCAGTGTGTAAACAGACCAGCAGTCTTTCAGTCAAGCCAAGGATGGGGTGGGGTTTCCTGCTTTGTGCCCTGGTCAGCTGGATGGCCCTGCTACATGCTGAGGGAGAGTAGTCCCAACCCATCCTCTGTCTCCAAGAGTTTGCCTAGAAGGTAGTCCCTTTGACCCAGAAAAATGAACACCCTTGATTCCGGACTGGTTGAGGTTTCTGGACTGGTCAAGCCTGTATGTACACTGACCTGTGGTTAGAGCTGGATTCCTGGGAATCTTCCCAGGTGATGGAGCTGTTGTCACCACCATCTTGGAATACTCCACAAATATTAAAGCTGCTTGTACATCAGATAAGCTGCTTCACTGAGTGTCAGTGTCCAAACAGCTCCAAAGAATCACTGTTTCATTGTTATGGGATGCAGAAACTTAGGACACAGAGGTTAAGCCAGACTCAGAGGTGTCTGAGGCTCAGAGCTAATAAGGCCACTAGTGAGCCCAGATCTCTGTATGCGAAACCTGTGCTTTCAACAAGTTACAGATAAGGTACAACAAAGTTATGTGTTTTATTTGGTGAAGATGTCAACACAAGACCAAGTCGCCCTTATCCTAAGTCAGCTCTCACTCCTCTCTTAAGAAGTGCCACCTGATGTTAGTGAAGTGGGAAAGCCCCAGGGTACACAATAATGTAATATAAATATAAATATGCATATATATGCAAATTAAAAAATTTTAAATTAAATTTAAAAAAAAACAACATTCACAGAGATAGTATTGACATGCTCTGTGGATATCTCTTCTATCCTATTCCCCATTATACATTCCCAGAAATAATAATCAGTACACTGGATTTGATGTTTGTCATTCCAGTGGTATTTGAAACTTTTAAATCACACATCAGTAAATAATATATTATTTTGCATGGTTATAATTTTGTAATTATGGTATTGTAATATGTATACCTATCTATGTAACTCTCTTTCTTCCACCAAAAAATTTTTTAAAAAATTAAAAAAAAAGTGCCACCTGGATTTCTGTTTCTGCACCTGCCACATCACTGTGAATTCAGTGCTTGTCCTGCAAGACATCTGGCCAAGTCCAGTCGACTTTATAGCTCTTGAGCTGAGGCTACTTCTCACTTGCCCAAAGCCTGGACAGACATATGGTGACTATTAATAAAGGCTTGTTAAATGTATTGTGTTCCCAACAGACAGGAAGAGGTTCTAATTAACTCTTGCAACTACCTTGGTACCAGGAAGCCATGGCTCCAACTAAGCTGGTCTAGTCTCTGGTCTCCTCCTTTTCTGGTTCCTATTTCCAGAAAAGTCTCCTGGAGAACACCCCTCCTGCATCCCACATGGAGTCTTCCATAAATCAATGTACTATTTTGTGGGTCTTAAAATACGTCTCTAGCTTTATCCTTATTGCTATTCCTATCTCTATCATCTCTCTCTCTCTATATATGTACACACATCTATATCCTTTATTGCTGCATTTTTCTTACTAGAAAAGTGATACATAATATGCATTCAATAAAGGGGAAAAGAGAGTAAGCTCAGAGAATAAAGTGAGTATTACCTTAAATGCCACCAATGAGCAAAACTTAAGGCTAAAACTTGACTCTTCCACATAAGAAAAGACCATGCGATGGTCCAGAGGAGGTCAAGCCAAGCAAAGGTAGGGCCAAATTTGGGCCACTTAAACAGTCAGCAGGAGGTCAGCAAGCAGGGGTTTGAAGAGGTGAGAAGGGCCAGAGGGCTGTGGAAGCTCAAATGGAAGAATGTGACCACCCAGTGGACAGTGGGAATCCTTGGAGGGGTTTGAGCAACCTACGCCCTCTTTTATAAGATCATTTTGGATATGTAAGGATGGGTAATCAGGACCAAATGTTAAATTGCTTTCAGACCCTAAAGCACAAAAGAGAATGCAACTGCGTAATTTTCTTCTTGACTTTTGCTTCTGCAAACAGTGAGCCCGAGCCTGACCAGCAGATGACCCAGCCTGAACAGAGCAGAAGCAACTCACCTGGTACTGAGCCCCAAGGCTGGTTAGAGGCAGGAGTCTGCAAATGGGGACCATGGGGCTACCTGGAGGTGTGGAGCCATGAAAAGAAACCCAAAACTCCAGTACTATGAAAAAAAAAAAAGGCCGCTTGTATTCTTCATGTATGAGTTAATTGCCCTGCAACTCGCCAGTGGACCAGCCCGGTCCACATTTCTTTGCTCCCATAACCTGCTTTTCAGACAATAGCATTTAACTCCTTGGTTCTCAACCCCAAAATCTATGTAACTCTTTCCTCACTCATAATGGAGGCAAATATGAGTTCATCTCCTGTCTCCTTAATAACCAACTCCCAACAAAACTCCTTTGCTTTTCTCAAAACCTGGTGGTAAAATAATGTGCCCTGTGCATCTTGGGTAGCAAGTGTATTGCTTGGAATGAAAGGCTTTGGGGTGGGCAAAGAGAGCACAATGGGGTCAGGAGTCAATCAGGAGAGTGATCCTGGGTGAAGGTGGAGGGTCAAGGGGCTAGTAGACGGCTAGCTGGGTGGACTTTGGGGCTCAGCCCTATTGATGATCATAGATGTGATGTAAGAGAGAGGAAGACACAGACTTCAAGTGATATAGCTTGAATTTAAACAACTGTGTTGCCAGGGAATTAATTTATGGAGACAGGAAAAGCTGGGAGAAAGGATAATGTTTGTGAAAAAAATTTCCAACTAGTCCAGGCAAAGACCTACTTTGGACTGAATTTCATTTAAGACATGTCAGACCCATCCTTGAAGTTAGCCTTCTGCCTTTTCTTCTTCCCTTCTGTTAATGGCATTTATCACTTTTTAACTTTTAGTGACATTATTTTAGGATATACTTCATATATTCCTATGATAATTTTCAATTTCTTAAGGGCAGGTGTGTTTAGATGCTCTTAAGTTTTCATATTCACTACCTAGTACCATTAGTAGGCACTCAATAAATAGGTCTTACTACATATATTAAATATTCATGTCATATAACTCAACTTTTATAGGTAGATTATAAATATTATTTTATATTAATGTCCCAAGAGTAACTGGCTGATGAGAATCAGAAGCAGGGAACACTCCTGGGTCATGAAAAGTAGCTTCCACATTTCAAGACCCTTAATTTAGCCACATGTGCAAAGTCTCATTCAGGTTTCCAGATAAGGACATAGATTTCTTGGGAGAATATTATTCTGCCTACTATATATTATATGTCTATCCATTGAAATCCAAAATGATTTCTCAAGTCAAAATTTACGTATCACCATTTTCCTACATCTTTAAAAGTTTAATTGCATTCTTTATAATTAAACTCTTAATAATTTCTTACATTTTTAAAATTGTTTCCTATGCATATACAAGCACAAGTTATTTATTTTCCTATTTCTATCACATGTTATCATATAATACATATTTTTCTTCAAATTTAAAATATTGAATATATTTATATTTTCTGTATCACCACATATACATCTGTCTTGTGCAGCCTCCCCTCCAATTTAACAGTGGTAAAATACACATAGCACAAAAATTACCATCTTTATAATTTTGAGTATATAGTTCAGGGGTATTAAGTACATTCATAATGTTGTAATGATTCATAACCACCACTATCTTCATAATGCTTGATCTTTGTAAAATTGAAATTCTACATATTAAACTATTACTCAGCTCCCCTCTCTCCAGCCCCAGGAGATTTTGACTACCACAAGTGGTACAATTCAGTATTTGTCTTTATGTGACTCAATTTCTTTCAGTATGTTTGTTTCATCCATATTGCAAAGTTTCCTCCTTTTTAAAAGCAATGTAATATTTCATTGTATGCAATATATACAACGTCTTACTTATCTGTTCAGCTGTCAAAGTGCATATGGGTTACTTACAGTGAATAAAGTTGTCTTGAGTTTGAGTTAACAAATCTCTTCATAACCCTGCTTTTGAATTGGGATAGAGACCCAGAAGTGAAATTTCTGCATCATATGGTAATTTTATCTTTAATTTTTTGAGGCACTTTCATGACAATTGAACCATTTAAAACCCCACCAGTAGTCTATAGGTGTCCTGGTTCTCCACACCATCACCAATATTTGTTATTTTATGTTTGTTTGTTTGTTTTTGTAAATAATAGCTACCTGTGGGTGATAGATGGAAAATATCTGTATTTCTCTTTGATCTTTTTTGTATTGTTTACATTGATTTTACAATGAGCATATAGTACATCCTTTCCCTCTACAATAAAACCTCCAAAATTATTTTCTATTGTAATTTTTAAAAAAATAGTGATATTTTTGTTTGCAACAAAACAAAATAATGCTAGTAAAATATTATGCAACAGAAATTGGCTATTAGTGTTAAAAGGAGACTATCTCTGGTAAAGAAGATGTAGTCTATATACCCAGTGGAATAACACTTGGCAATAAAAATATGAAGGTCTGCCATTTGCAGCAACATAGATCAATAGTTAGTGAAATAGAAGACAAACACTATATGATTTTATTCATATGTATTGTAGAGTGAACACTAACACAGATGAATTAAACAGAATAAGAAAAATATACTTTTAGACTCTAAGTCCAATTGATAGTTATAAAATGGGAAAGTGGAGAATTTTAAGTTGTTGGAGAAAGGGATCAATTGTTATTTATTTTCTTACGTATCATTGTTTATTTTTGTACAGCTTTGATGTCTCTTCAGGTGTAGACCAAAGTTCTCCCACCATCATATGATCCATGCATGACCCATCACTAGAGTACCTTGTATTCTTCCCTCCCCGGTTTTGTAGAGGGGTCAATTGTATGGTAGAGGGGTCAATTGTATGGTGAAGGATCAAATTTAACTTTCAGTGATGAATTTTATGTAGCATATTACATATGCACATACTGATTTTTAATGTGGCACACCTGAAATGCAATGTTACTTCAATAAAAAAAAAATGGAAAGGAGCAAATAAAAAGTGTCTCTCAAGTATTTCCATTAAAAGTACCTTATTTTCACTGGCTTCTGATGGCATTCTTAGAAAATGATAATCATTTTCTTGGAGTTTATGTATTATTCTGATAGACAAAATATAGCTAAGTTTTTAATGAATAAAAGTAGTAGCATTTAGTATAAAATAAAATCTCAATATATTGTTTCATTGTTCATAGTCATAAATGGTTAAAACTCATGGTAAGAGGATTTTCCAGAGCTAGAAGTTCCTAGGTTGTGTTTTTTAGAAACATGTAATTTGAAAATTAAAATGATCTTGTTCATTTTAGTTTAGGTAGCAGTTTTGGAAATTAAATTAAGATGAAAGTGTGTGAATAAGCACTGTGTCTTTTTAATTCTATTGTAGCTTCTAAATTTACTTCTAATATACAAAGAAGCTATACAAAGAAGCTAGCCTGATAGCCAATGGGGCAGAAAACTTATCTTGATGAGAAAAAGAAAGATGCTGTGAAAGCTGCCTGATTTTACATTTAAAAATGACAGCAAATTGCTTACTCTATGAATTACTTCCACTGGACCTGTCTTCACTGCTGTTTGGGTTTACCCTTTTATCAAGCTTTCCACTTTTCACTGTATGTCGGCAAACTTGCCATGAGCTTATGTTGGTGCCTCCTCCTTCAGAAACAATTACATTTTCTATCATTAACTGTTTTCTTATGCTTCACTAACACATTCCACATGGAATCAGCTGCCAAATCATATATTCAGTTTCCCATGATTTTAGTAAAAAGGGTTCTCTCTCCCTCCCTCCATACACTTACCCTCCCTCACTCTTCTCTCCCTCCCTCCTAACCACCCTCCCTCCCTTTAAAAATACCTTCCTTTGGGGTTTAGAGTCACTGTAGATTTAACTGGGTCACCATTCTCATGACAGAGCAATTTCATGATTTCTCTAATAGGCTGGGTTTTCAGTCATATTCCACAACTAAAGGGAAGTTGAACCAAAATTTAACAGGCTTTCTGTTTCTCTGACCTGAAGTGATCAGGGTCCTTTTCTCTCCTTTGATCACTAAGTGTGGAATTTACTGGGGCCATGGGCATCCCCCAGCCATTTTTTCTTGCCTTTGAAACTTCTTCCCAGGGGATCACCCAATTCCCTGGAGTTTAAGTACCAATTTTACACTGCCAATTTCCAAGTACATGTCTCCACCCTACACTTTCTCTCTGAGGCACAAACCAGTGGGTCCAACCGCTGGCTTCTACAGAGAGACACTATTGTAGACTATATAGAGTATTGAGAAGAAGTTTGGGTTGTGAGTAGGAGTGGGGGAGGATGGGATCAAAATTATTTTACTAAATCTTTCATTTCACAAAGGAGGATTCTGAGACTAGAAGGGATTCAGAGTTACGTCTACTTGGCATTTTCAGACTTCTAGTTATATTTGTGTAAAGGATCACAAAATTAATTCTCTTGATTGAAATTCCCTTGATTTCCCACCCCAAAACAGCTCCATGGTGCCCAGCTTTTCCTGTGCAATACACAAGGCACCATGATTTCCCTGATGGCTTCACGCAAAAGCTAGGAATCACCTCAGTTCTTCACTTGTATCCCCAATGCATCTGCAATTCTGTCAGTTCTGAACAAAATACTATTGCTTTTGTCCACCTCTCTCTGTGTTCACCATCTCTAACTTGTTTAGGCCATTGACATCCATTCCCTGGACCACTCCAGTAGAGTCCTTCCTTCGTTTTTGCCTGATTCTAATCCATTCCCCCCAAACAGAAAAAGTGGCCATCTTAGGATTCAACTCAGAACCAAAGATGATCTGAGAGAACAGCACCTGGAACACTTGGGGCAGCAAAAGTGATGGAACATCTGAAGGACCAGGGATACTGGAGGAGGGGACAGGTGAACTGTGAGGAGCTGAGGGAGCTTGGAGCCACAGCTGAGGGAATCAGGCAGACATCCCTTGCAAGCTGTTCTGTGTCTAAAACTGTGGGTGGCGCGAATGCTCAGGCAGTAAACTCTGTCATTGTGCTAGGGGGTACCAGTGATGGGGCTTTGATGGTCACTATGTTGTCCAGGTTTTAGTCATCCCTGTGCCAACTCACAACTTTCGTGAACCCCAGACACAACTCTCTATCCCTGAGTCTGGCAGAAGAATGGTCAGCTATGTGATCACTCTGGTTCCTTCTGGTTCTGTTGCTCAGCCGTCCAATGACCTTTGCAGAGCTGGGGCAGTATCTTGCTGCACTTGCTGTCCACTGCCTTTCCTAGGAGCCACAATATCTCTGGATCAAAGTCCCTTGGTTTTACCGAGCCCCTGTCTATACCAATGCATACTTCTGAACTAAGAGCTTTTCTTTTTAAAATTTATTTTTATTAATTAACTTATTTTCTCACATTACTGTTTATTCTGTACAATATTTGATTTCTCCCCTCAGGTATAGTCCCCATGGTTCTCCCACCACCACAGCACTTGTGATCCATCATCACAGTCCCTTGTGCTCTTCCCTCCCCCTGTTTTGACCCCTCTCCTTCCCCTGCTAAATGCCTCAGGTCTATGGTCAACTTTCAAACGTTGTCTTTTTCTTGACTCTTTTGTTTGATTTCTCTATGTTCAGATATAGATGAAACCACTTGATATTTATCTTTTTCCTTCTGATATATTTCACTTAGCATAATCCCTCCCAGCTCTACCCATGTTCCTGCAAATGGCATGAGTTTTTCTTTTTTGATCTTTGAATCTTTGATCTTTGAGTGTACAGACCTTGTGTTCTTGATCCATTCATCTGTTTTGGGGCATCTAAGTTGTTTCCCTACTTTGGTCATTGTATATAGTGTGCAATAAACACTGAAGTGCAGATTTCCTTTTGAATTAGTGTTTTTGTGTCTCTGGTAGATTCTTAGGTTTGGGATCACTTGATCAAATGGTAGATTCATTTTTAGTGTTTTGAGGGTCCTCCACACAGCCTTCCAAAGTGACTGGATCAGTTTGCGTTGCCACTAGCAGTGTGAAAGGGTTCCTCACCATCATTAGTTGGTTCCAGATTGTTTAATATAGGCCATTCTTAGTAGTTAGGTGGTATCTCATTGTGGTGTTGATTTGCATTTCCCTGATAATAAGTGATAGTGAACATTTTGAAGTAAGAGCTTTTCTTTCTGACACTCTCTCACCTTTCTCCCCTGCCCTTCTCTTTCCTTCTGGCAGTCTATACCTTCAAGGACCTTGGGTGTTCAGGCTACTGTTTAGCAGTTAAGGACCTCCCCATTCTCTGACATTGTTCTCATGCCCTATGTGGCAAGAACTAATATTGCTAACTTCCTCTCTTACATCCATTAAACTCTGACTCTGTCATGAACAGCACCTGAGTGACTCCCCTGTAATATGCATGGAGTATGAGAAAAACAAACAATGTGTCTTCACACACACAGTTGAAATCTACAAGGAAAAAAGTCAGGAACAGAGTGACAAAAATAAAATCTTGGAAGCTGCAAAATAAAAGGAAAAGTGATAGCTGACTTAGCAGGCTATGGAAAGCAGAAAAATGTGCCAGCAATGGGAGAGGTACAGTTTGATTGAGAAACAAAACTAAACAAAAACAAAAGTCTCTGTAATTGCAAGTGTCCGCAAACATGGAAAATAGAGGTGCAAATTGAGCTGATAAGAGGCTGTTTGAAAATTTAGGTAGGAAATCTAGAGTCCATATGCTTTCCCTGCTCATGCAGCAGGGACTCCCAGCAGCCAGAGGAGAAGGCCAGAATTATACTGGCAGAGGAATTTGACCAGAGGAAATTTGGATTTTGGGGTACTAAGTATAGCTGTCTTTGGGGCTATAGTATAGAAAAAAGAGTGATTAGGTGAAAGAGTACTATCCAGTTGATGAGAATACAAACCCCTTTCCCTGTGGCTCCAGTCAGATTTGGACCTGCTGATAGCTTCTTGGGGCAATCTGGTTGCTCTGAAAGAAAAGACCTCAAGATGCCAGCAATTGGGGGCCCTTAAATGCAATGAACAACCCAATATACTGCACATCCCATAAAGACCTTCTCATCAACTTTTTAGTGCCTGACCTTTAAAGAAGGCAGCCAAAGATCATCACATTTAAGGAAACTTCCTTTCACATGGAAAACAAAAACTAAATGAAATTAAATAAGGACTCAAAGGAAACAGTGGTAACACAAGAAACAGAAAATTATAATTTCACATTTTCATAAGACAAGAACAATGAATTCATCTTCTATTAATCGTGATTAAAGATGGTGTTTTCCTGTTTGAAAGGACTTACTGTGACTTCCACACAAACTATGAACAAAGGTCTACATGAAGGCTTATTGGCAAGAACTTTCAGGAAAAATGAAGACTTTTATGAGACTTCCAATTACTATCACTGGATGTCAGAGAGACAATGAAGCAACAACCTATAAAATTCAGAAGGATCCCCAAACTGGAATTCTATTATTTAGTCATATTATTAACTGAGAATAACGTCAGGGAAGAGATTTCAGATGTTCAAGGACTGAAATTTATTCTCTACGCATTCTTTCTCAAAAAGCCACTCTAAGATGTCTTCACCAAAAGGGAAGTGTA
>PVHY01015377.1:0-36120 GCA_004024945.1 Uropsilus gracilis
TAATACCTCCGTTCTCTCTTCTGTTTGTCAATAGGGTTTTGGCTATTCGGGGTCTTTTGTTGTTCCATATGAATTTCAGTAATTTTTGTTCTATCTCTTTAAAATATATCATTGGGATCTTTATTGGAATTGCATTGAATCTATAGATGGCCTTTGGTAGTATAGCCATTTTGATGATGTTGATTTTTCCAATCCATGTTCAGGGAATGTCTTTCCATTTTTTTTACATCATTTTCTATTTCTTTTAAGAATGTTTTATAGTTTTCTTTGTATAGGTCTTTTACGTCTTTTGTTAGGTTAATTCCCAAGTATTTGATTTTCTTTGGTGCAATGCTAAATGGGGTGTTTTTTTCTAATTTCTTCTTCTTCTGTTTGATTCTTTGCGTATATGAATGCTGTTGATTTTTGCGTGTTCATTTTGTATCCAGCTACCTTACCAAATCGGTTTATTATTTCAATCAGTTTTTCTGTTGATTTTTCTGGGTTCTCTACATAGAGAATCATATCATCCACGTATAATGATAACTTTATTTCTTCGTTCCCTATTCGTGAAAAGTGTTTGTTTTGTTTTTGAGTTGTATGAGTTCTTTATAAGTTTTGGCTAATCATCCCTTGTCAGTTATGTAATATGCAAATTCCGTTCAGTAGAGTTGTATTTCTTTTTAATGATAATTATCTTTTGCTACATAGGTTTTTTTTTTTTAAGTTTAATATACTCTCATTTGTTTGATTTGTTTATATTCTCCTCTGTTCCCCTTAATGTAGCTGCCTAATCCATAAGAATATCTGAAGCCAGTTCCATAGAATCTTTTTCTGTGTTTTGTATTTTTTTATCAGGTCTGAAATTTAGGTCTTTAATTCATTTTGGGTTAATTTTTGCATGTAGTAGGAGACAGTGGTCTAATTCCTTTCTTTTGTATGTGAATGGCTAGTTTTCCATATAAAATTGGGCCCATGTCATAGATCGACTCTACATATAAGTATTGGTTTATTTCTGGGATCTAAATTCTATTTTATTGGGCTATGTGTTGTTTTTATTCTAACATCACATTGTTTTGAAGACTAAAGCTTTGTACTATAGTTTGATATCTGAAAGTGTGATATTTCCTTTTTCTTTTTTTGCCTGGTAATAATACATGATTTTGCAAACCAGTTTTACCTTTTAAAATAATATTACACTTTTGAGAGAGGCTAAAACCACTGTTAGATAGGGTATTAGGTTTTGGTTAGACTTTGGTCTTATTGTTTCTTTTTTAATAGTAAAGTATCACTGCATATGTTTTTAAACTTTGATTGCTCATGATAAGATTTATCATTATTTTGATTCATACATTGTGCCATGCATCCATTCTGTATTTCATATTTTTCATTTTCATTACTATAAATCATCTGATTATATGGTTATGAAATATTATTTGATAAAAATTCAAGTTGTTTGAAATTTTTGGTTATTACAGGCAATGCTGCTTTTTCAATATTTTCAATATTGAATATTTTCAGTTTTTTCAATATTTTCAATATTTCATATTGTTCTCCACTTGCCGCATATAGAAGTTTCTGTAGGAAAATAATTCCCAAGTTCTCCATGGAATGAAACACCTCATAGGAGGTGGTGATTAGTCATGAATCTTGGCTGTACTAGAACTTGTCTCTGGGGCTTACAATCTCAAACATAACTATAACCTATTGTATTTTCAGTATGCCTAGATGATGCCCAGGTATGAATTGTGAAACCATTAAGAATAAGTACTTTATTATTTTTTAAAATAACATCAGGTAATTTTGAAGGCAGTACTATCAAAATACCACCAGCAAACAGACTTAATTTAAAAAGTAATAGCTGAAAATAATTTAATATTGGTTTGGCATTATCAAATTAATGCTGCCTAAACTGACGAGTATTTTTGTTGTTGCCATTGAAAAGAAATCATGCTTGGTTTAGAAAATTAAACTTATTTAATTATAAAATGAATTAAACGTATTTTCATAACAAAGAAAAGCATTTAATTTCAGTTGACCAAAGATCATTTTATGGGAAACACAAGTAGATGAACTAGTTTTGGGAAAGAACTGTGTCACCTCCTGACTTTCTTTGCTGTACATTGATTGATTATCAGTGCTAGGAGTCTGTAAAGCACCACTTTCATAGGAAAGGATATATAGAAAGAACTTCAAATTTAAAAGTGAAAATTTATCTTCTCAATGATCATTCACTTATAAGTTTGGAAATAGATTTGTGTATAAGGTGTGTGTGTGTGTGTGTGTGCATGTGCACATGCATGTTTGTGTGAAGAAGAGAGAGTTGTTAGAAACCAACTGTGCATACAAGTGTAAATACTGAAGAATAACCTTGCAGAATTTCCATATAAATTATTAAAATGACATAAATTAAAATGTTACTGACTAAGCAAGTAAATATTATGGCTTGCAGCATAATGGTACAGAGATATTAAGAGCTGTATTTTATATATAAGTGGTCTATATTTTAGGAGCTATGTCCCCTTCCCCAAAAAATATTGAATTTCTGATAGTATGGAACTTTTCTGGAGAATAAATCAAATAAACTTGGGATTCACAACTGTTATGTTAGTTACCTTAGCAATATGCAATTAATCCATATCTAAAACACATTTTTTTGCCTTTTATATTTAGTGCTTTTTATAATTTAATCATCTGAATGTGTCATAATTCAAGTATTTCTCTAAGTGCTTTGAGATCATCACATACAAGAGAAAAACAAAGATACTTCTGTGTAATCTTTGAGTATATCCTTTAACTTCTAAACATAAGATTGATGTATTATTTATATCACATTACTTATTTACATTATTAACTCAGCTTACTGAATTTCTTGTAGAATTTAAACATAGCCATTGTTTATTTCCCAGCTCTAGCTCTTTAATCAGCCTTTAATCAGTTCATCAGTCTTATTTTCAATTTATCCAAATCCTGTGTTTCTAGAAGTATGACATGACGCCAAATAACCTGGTAGTCAACCAGAGTCGTGTACTTTTCATTGTTCAAAACACTTTTAATGTTTCTTACTGCTAAAATATATGAATTTCCTTAAATTCAATTTAGATTAATTTAAGTTCTCTCATATTGATATTGCAAAGGTAATTAAAGAAAAAAAGGAATATGTTGAAAAAGTATATTTGGAGACAATCTGATACATTCATCTCCAGGCCATTTCTGTTATCTCCTAGTCATGATCTAAATAAAATCCTTCCCATTTCTTCTACATCAAGAGATCCATAGAAGAAGCATAATCATATAATCATACAACTGGAAGGACATAAAGACAGGTCTCTAGGACCGATTGGACCCATCTCACTGGAACTGAAATCAAAGGCATAAGATACCCTTATTCTTATGAAAGCCTTTTTTTTTTTTGACTATGTAACAGTCTCTTCCTTGAAGTTCTCCTTTAAGATAAAAATCCCCAGTGTTCCTTTCATAAATTAAATGTATAATCTTCCCTTTTGTGTTCAGTATGAATGGGGAATTTTAGAACCACTTATTATAAACATGAAAACAGTTATGCCAATTGTCATGCAACATTTTTTAAAAATCTCTAGGTTCAAATAGTATAAATGATCTGAAATCTATTCAAGTCAGTTTGAAAACATGAGACTAGATGACTTTCACTCCAATTTTCCTTCTTTTCTACACAATCTCCCTTTAAGTGTTCAAGCCCTCACGTTTTTACTATTTATGTTCTTATGTCTCAAATATGGAAAATCAAATCTATATCTTTAAAATGTAAGCTAATTGCAGTTAATGTTTTTTTTTTTTGAGAGATAAGACACTATTTCAGATTTTGAGTTTGTTAAATAGCAAGGAAATAGTTTTATCTCAAAATGGATTGTTTCTTAAAGTCCTACAGAAATATAGAAGGTCAGTTCTGGTTGAAACTACATTTTCAGAAACATTTTAGGTTGATGAGAACAAAAAACAAAATCACTTCCCCACAGTAATTTTCTATTTTTGTTTGGATTTCTTGTGGGAGCATGCCTAAATAAATCTTAGCTCCCACCATAGATTGCAAATTGTTGCCACTGATTATAAAAGAAATATATCTCTTGTTTCTTGAACCATTTCTAAAAATAAGTTTATTGAACTATTTGATTGCTTCAAGTAATAAAAATAGCTGAAAATATCTGTGATGCTGAATCTGGTATTAAATGTAGGTCAGCATTCAGATAACTTTGAAATTAGGCTGAGCATCTTTCTGACTTGTAGATTCTGACCAAATAGACTGTATATAGAGCAATAACTGAGTCTGGTTTTTTGCAAAAGAAAAAAAAAATTCTGACTCTATCTAGACTAATATGATTAAGACAGCATGAAGATTTTTTTTTTTCCAAAGTGTATGGTTAAGAAATGTATTCCTTACTAATTGTGTCATTGTTGATATATTTTGTCAATTTAGGTAGTGTCAAAAGAGGTCAAAATAGGAATAAATATGCAAAGACTATTTTATGGAAAAGTCCTACGTGAAAGAAATGTGGGGAAACATTAGAAAACTCACGAAGAGCCATCAAACTGTGATAAAAGGAATATCCACAAATATATGTACCCATCCATACAAACCCTCAGTCAAGACAGGATATGTTCCTCCATCGAGGAAATTCCCTTCAGTCTCTTTCAAGTCAGTACTCACCATTATAGTCAATGTTGTTCTAATTCCTTTCACTATAAAATAAAGTATTTTGCCCACTCTTGAATATTATATAAATGGACTATATACTGTGTATTCTTTCACATGTAGATTTTTTCCCATTCATATAATATCTTTAGAATGCATACTGGATTTTATATATCAGTTTCTTCCTTTATATAAACATTGCATGGCTTTCCACAAACTACTCGTCCTTCAGAACATGCATATTTGAACTGTTTCACATTGTAGTTATCATAAATAGAACTGATATAAATACTGGTGTAATTCCTTCTATGAATTTTTTATTTTTCTTGTTTAAAAATGTAGTTGTGAGATCATAGAGCAATATAGTCAGTAGATCTCTATCTTCATAAGAAAATGCTAGATAGTTGCTCAAAATAGTTATATCACTTAATATATTTACTGTTGCTTCCTCTAAATTACTGCTTCAGAGATAGCCAAATAAATTTTCCCTGCAGAATTCTTTTCATTACTACTTAGTTTAATAGTAATTTAGTTTAAGAATTTCCTTTTTAATTTCTTCTTTGATGGATGCCATATTCGATTGTGTTGTTTTATTTAGATATTTTCTGATTTCTTATTTTTATTCATTTATTATTACTTATAGTTTAATAAGAAAATATACCCTTAGGATTCATCATTTTAGCAGGTAGTCTATTTTTGTGAATATCATGTTCCCTAACATTGTATTCTATATAGCGACTATTAAAATTTTTGAGGTTATGGTTGTTTTATAAATGCTGAGAATAAGTTAAAACGTCTAGTTATTGCTCAGTAATTGTTTTATTTCTCACTGTACTCTGGCCATTTTTGAGGTATATGTATTGAAACCATTATTCAGTGTATACTATACACATTTGTGATTACTATGTTTTTCTGAGCAACTGTTTATTTTTAGTTTTCCCTAATATGTTTTATAATGCTACTGATTTGTAAGGGTGATTTTCTATTTCTACTTACAGCTTGCATGGTACATATTTTCTCATTCTTTTGCTTTTGATGTGTCAGTGTTTTTACATTAAGGTGTTTTCTTTTGAAGACAATGCTTGTAAGTAGTACTTGATGCTAAATTTGAGAGTCTTTGACTTTTAATAAAGAATGTTTATCCACTTACACTTTATGTAATTATTCATATGGTGAATTTGAAACTTGTATCATTATTTTATTACTTTAGTCACTTATCTGTTGCTTGTTTGCTCCTTTTCTGATTTAGGACTGGTTAATTAAATTTATTTTAGTAAGTAGTCATTTCAGTGAATGCTTTCGTTATGTGTGATTCATTAATGACTGCTCTAAAGGTTATAATAAATACTTGTGATTTATCAATATACACTAAAATGTATAATGAACAGCTACACATAAAATGTAAATACTATGTCAGTTTACCATCATCCCTTGTACAGTGCTCAAATATTTTAATTCTGATGATATCGTCATCAGAACAACTTTATATTTTTAACATCATTTATCTTATTAGGAAAATGAGAAAAGGAAAAAACTGTATTTACTCACATAAATAGTCATCTATGGAAGATCCATGTCTCCTGAATGCATCTCCTTCTACCTGATAAACTAATTTCTGTTTTCTTATTATGAAAGTCTGTTTGCTAAGAATTCATAGCGACCCTTCACACAGACTTCAGTGATGGTTTCTTCAGGACTCTCTAAAGTCAGGTGACTAGCCCTCCACTCTCCCCATCTTAGCAGCACCAAACTGCAGGGTCTTTCTCCTCAACTCAATTACAACTCTTCTTCCCATCACTACTTTCCAGAAAATATTCCCAGATGAAATTCAAAGAAAGGTTGAACACCCATTTTGTTCTTCTTCAAAAATCATGCTACTGGACTTGTATTGTCCAATGTTTGAATTATATACTTCATAACATGTCTGCAGTTTTATTTTTGTTTATACCAACTAGGAGGGCAAATCCAGCATCACATTCTTTATAATGCCTGCAAGAGGAGGTGGCACTTTAGTTTTAGATGGTTGTATTTAATGTTTTATTTCTTTTCATAAAATAGCTTTTGAATGAAAGGTAGTTCTTTTGAAGAATATCAGAAGTGAAAAGGTAATTGAAAATAGAATGAAATTAATTTTTGTCAGGCTTTTATTATCCCATTTAGAGGATAATTTCATATATAAAATGCATATATTTATATTTTATATCTTATATATGTAAATACATTATATACTATATACATATATTATACATTCTCATATATATATATAAGAATGCTTATAAACATACTACTCAAAGGGCAGACTAAGAATTGTTTATAATATACAGTTCTCTTCTGTTTATTGCTTCAGTGTCACTTCTGCCTGGTAGGAATCAACTTTCTTTACAGTTTATTAGCAATCAGCAATTATTATTTGGCTTTAGTGTCTACAAACTGTAATTCATTGCTCAGTTATCTTTTATTTATGAGATAGTTTCTAATGAAAGAAACAAATCACACATTATTTTTCATTGAGAGAGCTCTGTACACTAGATTGTGTTAACCCTATAGTAGGTTATGTTAAAATTTATTCATTTAGAACTCTCATATGAGGTAGGTCTTATAATGTGAGGAAGATTAAAAGACATTTTCTGACAGTCTGCTGTGTAAAGTGTTTGCACACTAACCTTACCAATAATAATTTCCATCTACAATAAGCCAGTTTTACTAAAAACTATTTTCTTGATATGATATATTCAAATATGAGAATGAGTAATTTAGATGTCGCAACTCTCAAACCTTTGATATCTTAACATCAGGATTCTCAGAGCAGTAGATTTCCATTCAATAAAAGTTTAATCAGTGTTATTTTTAAATTTGTGTCTAATGTAAAAAATAAAAAGTGGTGTATTGAAAATAATACAGAACTAGAAGTCAGAAGTCATGATCTCCATTGCTGCTTATAGTATACACAAATTTGAACAAATAATTTATTTCTTCATCTAGTAATAGTTGATATTGCATATCTTTTACTGTGTTAGTGTTTTCATCTGCGTGATAAGAAATATTTGAAGTGCTTTCTTATCTGAATGCCACAGTTGTTATAATCAATAGGATTTGTCTTGTAGCATTCACTCATTGTTGATTTACTCAGTCACCTTTACAAAAATTTTGGCTTTGTTTCCCAAAAACTTGAATGATGACTATGATACCTGCTCTTTTAAACTCATAAAGAAATTTTTGACACAGAGAAAGAGACAGAATATAAAATGCTAAAAGAAAGATATTTATGGTTATGATATAAACATAGTGTTTTCATTATGATTAACTATAGATGTTTTAAACAAAGGATATTCGCAAATTAAGTATGCAGATATGTTCTAATTGTGTCATTATTCTTATTAACCACAAAGATGATTTCCTGTGTTATAATTACTACATTTTAGTGTGCCCATATTTGTATTCTCTTTTGTAATACTTATTGCTCAAATCATATAACTGACCTAATATTCCTAAATGACAACTCAAAATTTTAATATTTAAATTTTTCCAAATAAACATTTATGTAAAATTCTGCAAATATGTATTAATTTAATAATTGATAGAATAACTCTAGAAATGTATCTGTTATTTAAAACTTTTCTCCTCCCATTCCCAAGCTGTCTGCCATCAAAGCTTAATTGAGGAGAATTTCATATCCACTTCTTAAATACAGTTTACTGAAATGGCAATGAAGTTTGAATGGAAAGCTTAGGAGTAGGTTCTCTGAACTGAGATATGATAATTTATCAAATCTTAACTAAACCCCATGTGAAGTCTAAGTTTATAATCTGGATTTAAATTGTAGCAAGATATACTTTTTATCTTTCTTAGTCTTTAGAAGTCACAACTCTATCTATGAAGCTTGTGTTTGTGCAATAGATCGTTTATGTCAGCATTCATACTTGACTTACAGGATTGCGTAGTACAGAAGATATCTTAAGCAATAAAAACTTTTCATGTGGAACACTATCCAATAGCTTACTTCTATTTTCATTTTAAATCCTAGAATTTTACCACTGAAAAGAAACTGAGCAGAAGGAGACAATAGGCATTATTATAAAAAAAGGATATAGGAGACAAAACCTCTATCCATAAATAAACTTTTTCATCCATAAATAAACTTTTTCTTGGGTTCTACATGGATCCAAGTGAAAACATTTAAACTTCCCTTTGAATGAATTGCAGAACTGAGAACTGTTACTTCAGGCAAACAGAAGACACTGTTCATCATAGAGAAATACAGAATGTGCACTGTAAGGAACCTATGAAATCATCAAATAATCTGCTTACTTTACACACAAGAAAACTAAGGCCATGATATGTGATTTAAAGTTACTGATCAAGATAGCCAAGATAGTTCCCATTGTCCCCTTTCTCTGGTGCTGTCACTCATTGGATGAATTTTATTGCTATCATGATATAATTAGTAAAATGAATGTGAACTGGTTGCATTGAACTCTGCTAAATCTTTCATATAACTCATTAGAAAAACACTAAGATACAGGCATAGTTAAGTTAATTTGGTAGATATTAAAATCCTGTCACCAAAAAATTAATTCGTCCACTGCCATGATGAAGAGGATATGAAACTCAAGCAATCAAACCCTTTAAGCTTTTATGTTATTTCAGATAATGCTCAATGCAATGTGAATGTGTTATGTTCATGGGAGTATGTTTGTGTGTGCTGGGGCTAGGGATTTGATTGAGGAGTCATAACAATAGTAATTGCATGCAAATAAGTTAGGTAATACTTTCACCCCTACTCCTTTCTTGTAACTTCATTAATTATGTACTGAATTGACATGTGGATAAATGTTCTCACCAAAATCAGTCAAAACAGTACAATTTTTGAGAGTACCTTTTTTTTCAGTTATGCAAATAGTTGGGAGTATTATTTAGTTATTTTGGGAGAATGCATACCAATATTTCTGCATATTGAACGAAAATAATAACTCAGTTCTCTGTTAGAATATGTTATTCAAATCAACAACAATAATTAAAAGAACTTTAATACCAGTTCCATTTTCAAAATGTACACTTCATTTTTACCAAGCTGTAGAACAGGAAAGAAATTTAGTAAATTCCAATTCTACTGACCAGATATTAAATCATTTCCCATTGTTATCTCACTATTTTTAATTCTAGAAATATTTGGTTGATAATTTAATTAAACACCTAATAGTAGCTTAACAATACATCTCAGTTTAGGAATTTGTACTCACAGAGCTAACTAATTCCAAGGTTATGAGGGAGGAAGTGAAATTCTTCACTATTTTCCCAGATAGCCAGAATATCAAGCTAAAAGTAATAACTACAAAAAAAAAAGGGGGGGGGCATGACATCAAAATGAAGGGTCTATTTAGGACTCCTGATGATGAGCTGCAAAAGTGATTTTATGTCATCATCCATTAAACTGTAGAATCGCTTACAAAGAATAATTATTCTAAGAGAAATAATAAATCAAGCAATCCCTCATAATTTGCAGGAAATAACCTGCACTTTGGAAATTATACTGTAAGAATAAGATTCTGATTTGTTTATGATTCTAACTATAATCATTGTGTCTCTAATTAAGAATAAAAATAATAGTAGCCAGATACAATGCCAGATAATCTACTAAAAAGGATTATAGTGACCAAATAATAGAAAAATGAAATATGTCATAGAAGAAACCTCTAAAAATGATCAGATTTTTTTAATTGCAAGGTATTTTTTGATAAGGATCCTTCTCCTACTCCAAGTTTTCAAGCACATGTACATTTCTTAATTAGCTGTAGACTTTGTATATCAAATAGTAGAACTTAAGGATGTTTTTATTGTTATTTGTTCTGATATTAAAATATAACAGAAATAGAAGTCCTTTTAGAAAGGAATAGACCATGTCTGTACATAAGTATAATTAGAATTTTAACATATGCTTGCTGTGAATGGATTTTTAGATATTCTTTAATAATAATATATCTAATGATTATTATTTTGGGAAATGAGAATTTAAAGATTCCATTAGTATTTATGCTTTGGTGATTGAATAATGAATGCTGTATTTTAGGTCAAACATACCATAAATATATACATATATATGTATTTGCTTAATCTTAAATAAAATATACATTTATTGTAAAAATATTTATGCACTTAAAGTTTCTTACACATTGTTTTGAAGTAAAATTACAATATGGCATATAAGTTTTGATTTTTCGTTGTTGAGAAACAACATATGTTGTATGTATTATTTCAAGGACTACTAAAAGTATAAATCAATTCTTACAACAAATAAATGTCTTAAAATTTTAGAGTAAATGCCCCTATATGAGATAACTGGATTGTATAGTTTCTGTTTTTAATTTTTTGAGAATTCGCCACAGTGATATCAGTAATGGCTGTGTTAATTTGCATTCCTTCTGGCAGTGTACAAGGTTTCTCTTCTCTACATTGTCCATGTTTAATCCCAATGTATAAATTAGTTGTTCATACACGTGCACACGTCTGTGATTTTACTTCTTGGCTCTCAATTCCAATCCATTGATCTATGTCTGTATTCGAATGCCAAACTTTTTAGATAACTATCACTTTCAGTATAGTTGAAAAGGGAGTGAATTAGTGTCCTTTATTCTCTGTGATGCTTTTACTCTACAAATATTTTAATGCATAACATCATACCCTCTTCAAATCCTGCTTTTTTTCTATGTAACATTGCTTTGATTTTTAAGATTATTCTTCTTATATAAATTCACAAATATACATTATTTTGCCCAAGATATACTAGTAAAGAAATGCCAAATAAGTTACATATTTGTTTTATACATTTTATTATATTTCATTTGAACTTAAGAACAAAATTTTAAAAAAACACCAAAATAATATATTGCTCACTCAGGAAATTAGATGTGATATTCTGAAACAAAATGCTTGTAAATTAAAATATATTAATACCTTAACGGTACTCAAAAGAATCGTAGTTTACTTGGATAATTTAAAGATTATTTGATATGAAAAATATTAG
The DNA here is from genome assembly GCA_004024945.1 of Uropsilus gracilis. Lineage (NCBI taxonomy): Eukaryota > Metazoa > Chordata > Mammalia > Eulipotyphla > Talpidae > Uropsilus > Uropsilus gracilis. Next base: position 11,670 of record PVHY01015377.1, read on the forward strand.
TTACTGTTAATTTAAGAAATGTCAATATTATGCATAAAGCAACTGTATAATCATTCCAATAAATTTTGAAAATGTGAGCGCATTAAACAGACATTTTTCTAAGAACATAAGCCACAGTTTGACTATGATATATATTACATAATTTGTCATACTCATGCAAAAGAACATGCAAATACACTTCCTATGAACAACGGTAATAGACCCTGTGATGTCCTGTGAGGAACGGCTTGTCCTTAACTTTGGGTGTCTGTACCAGTAACATTCCGATTGATAGAATTTACTGTAATAAGTACTAAGTACATGAACCTTTGCATTCTCTGATGAGATAGCTGTGAGACATGTATTTCAAATTGACTACCAAAGTGTTTTTACAGTAATTTTAAACTCTAGTTGCTCACACTCTTGCTGCATACATTGCATTCGCTACTTTTTCTCACTTTTCCACATACCAAATGATGTTTTACTCCCTCCACTCAACAAAAGCTTATTCTCATTTTTACTTCAGCATCAACATCCGTAGGTATCTAACATAACAACAAAATATTTTAATAGAAGAATCCTAGAAACAGCCACAATTGAAATTAGTTATGATTTAAGGTTCCTACCTCACTTTTATATATACATATATATGTATATATGTATATACATATATACGTATATATGTACATATATATGTATATATGTATATATATGTATATATATATATATATAGCACCACTTTTTCTATTTCTATGCACTATAATAATAAAAATTAGGACTATCCCATGTGACAAGGATATGCATTTTTCATTAGCACTATATAATGGATGATTTTTTATTACCCAAGAGAATATACTGTGAAACCTAAAATAGCTACAAGATTTGTTCAAGGTTTCTGGTTTGTAATCATTAACATTATTGAACATTATATACCAAACACTATTTTAAGTTCTTATGCATCGATTAATGTGATACTCATATCGATCCTGTATCAAGTACCATTTTATTAAAAAAGAAGAAAAAAGAAACTAATATGAAGAGAAGTTAAGTAATTTGCTTGAAGTCATGTAGTTTGAAGTTAGATTACCTTAGATTTTAAGTCCAAGAAGTTTAGCTCCAAGCCTACCTCTTTCGAACATTAAGTCCTTTATAACACACTACAAACATAAAGGTAAATGCAATAAAGAAAACTCTCTTTTACAATTATGGTAATCCTCTTATTATTATTGAAAAGAAATGTGTAGGACTAAATGAAAACAATCATATTTACTATGAAATAATAGTCATATAATAATTAAGACATAATTGTGAATGAGTAAACTAAAGTAGGACATCCTGAAGATGTTAATTACTCTGCATTTGATTGTGGATATAGGGAAATTCCAATCAAAATCACAATGACTTTGGCTAATTGACTTGAAAATTGCATCCTGAAGCAAATCTGGAAACACAAATTATATACAATATTTTCAAATTAGGAATATGATTGAGGACAGGTTTGCCCTATTATTAAATTTTTGTTCCTAAATCAATATATCACTGGCACCAGAAAATAAAAATACCTTTTGACATTTGGAGTACCTGCCATTTGCTAGGCATTGTGATGTCTAGGATATATCTGGAAAATATAAATCAGGCATGATCCATGCTTTTAGGGAGCTGGGAAGCAAATCAGCAGTTAGTGACAAAAGAACATGAGAGCATAATGCAATGTGAAAATTTTGTAATAGGGAAAAAACTGCATTTCAAGAGTCTTTATGAAAGAAACTACTGCACAGAAGTCATGCAGCAATTTGAATCAGAGTTTTCGGGTGAAAGAGCTTCAGACAAATGCAAGTGCTAATAGAAAAGAACTATGAAAGGGAAGTAAGATATTCAAGATAGCAAGTTTAGACTATTCTGCTTAATCAAAGAAGACTAGGGTAAAATTGGGGAAATAGATTTTGCATTACAATGGCTCTACTTCAGAGGCTGAAAAGGAAAAAAAAAATAGAAGGGAGAAGAAAGAAATTTTGTAGAAATAAGGCCGAAAATTGAGCAAATACTTATTTGAGTGTTTTTGTTTTGTCGTTAAATAAGAGACTACACTGTCAACTAAACATGGCATTGAGGTAGGAGAAAACTAGAATGAGTGTTATACAAATGTAGACTAAAAAATGGGTACTTAAGGCAAAGATTTAGAATAATCTATGATCTAATCAAAGTGATCAAAACCATAAAGAAAATGAATTGAGAAGGTTGAATTTCAGCTTATTTGTGTACATGATTCATAAGATATGCCACTGAAGCATAAGTTTATCATAAACTTAACCTAAAAGAAAGCTCTACCCTGAGACTAAACAACAAATTTAAGACTACTACAAATATAAGTCTAGGGTACTCTGTTCATAATTATTTAACTGGCACATATATTCCAAAATATTTCTTGTGATTTTTAGTAAGTGTAGTATCGTAAAATCATACTGTATATTTCAAGCTATAATACTATATTTTTCTTTTCTATAATTTATAATGAGAATTTAAATCTAGAATAATGAGTTATACTCCAATATTTTTCTCCCATGTGAATTTTTTGGTCATGTAAAAGTGTTTTGATAACATAATATATATTTTAAAAGTTGGGAGAGAATTTTTGAAAGGACAACTGTTTGACACACTTTAACATATATTGATCTCTCAAAAGCTGCAATATACAAAGGATTTCTCTTGAATGCACTTAGGGAAACAGTATTACCATTAATAGCATTACACATCCATATGTATAATTTGTAAACTGAAAATTATTTAAATCCCAGAACTCCACTAACTGATAGTTTATGCTTCTAATATCCATTGCTTTGACATTTGCTATAATGGCATAAACCCAGGACATGAGTCACCAACCCTTAGTGCCATAAGCATTAAGAGTTCTCTCTATTCTTGGGAATCACCCCTGCAAATACCAATGACTGGGAAATCTATAAGCCCTCTGACAGAGGGGAAAACACCAAAATGTCAATTTTTCTCCCATCTCTCAATCAGTACCAAAAAGTTGCTTCCTTTACCTAATTTTGAATTAAATTAGAGCAATTTAGCAGTAGGTATTAATGCTAAAACTTTAATATTCTTGATTACCCTAGTCATGCTGTTCCTTACCACTAGTTCTCAAAGATGATTGACATTCTAATTTTCTAAGTCCATTGACACCCTTAGTTATATTCTCACAAAAGATAAAGTTGCTTGTCAATCTGCAAGCATCCTAAATGACTCTAAATTGCATTCTGTAAAGTCATGAGGACAACATGCTTGCTGTATAAAATTATTAGTGACAGTTTCTGAGAAGAGTAGTGCACTGAGATAATTAAAAATCCACCTGTGATCATATTATCAATAAAAATTAGAGGTTTGTCTTAGTTCACCCTTTTTGCTCTCATGTTTCGTGTGTGAATTCTAAGACAAAGAAGTATGTATTATGTCACTTGCTTTTAGAGAATATATCTTATTCTAAGACATTAATATATTAGAAAAATTTAGTAATATTCAAGAAATGCAGACTTTTTATCAGAGAAATGCAGAATTTGATATCTGTTTTAGTATTGAAGAAAATCAGCATGTAAATATTCATTTTGCTAAAAATTTCATTAATTTGAGAAATTAAAGATAGTATCATGTAAGTTTTGGGGAGATTGACAGTTAAACTTGCTTACAAAATAGAAATTTAACATTCCTTATAATTGTGCTTTTGTTAGTTATATCTTTCTTTAAGATATAGAACATAATAAAATTGTCCTCAGGATCAATTCTTATTTGTTCTTCCTAGTCTTAATTATCTATTTTTAAGCAAATGTATATTAAGAAATATTAAAGTGCTCTTTAATTTGTGTTTGTAACTTTGCTATTTCATAATTATAGCTAATATTCTCAGGAGATAAGAATGTCAATAAATACTTGAACTTGGGTTTTATTTGCACTTTTTGACAGGCTAAAAGCACTTGTGGTAACTATAGCTTTCTTAGGCTTTTTCTCTATTCGAGCATTTACTCATAACTGTGTATAATCAAAATCATAAATTAAAAAAGTGACCCTAGGAATTCAGCCAAAATATTCATTTGAAGATTTACTCACTTCTCCAAATATTTAAATATTTCCAGGTGTGATAAGCAGGAAATCTTATTAAAATTCCATATCCATCACTAATGGGTGGCAGTCTTGTTTCTTTGCACTGTTGGAGTGTTATTCTTCTCCTTCATTGATTTTTATTCTTTTAATATTTAATTATATGATAATTGACTCAGTTGACTGAAACATTTCTATTATGCTGAAAGTCAAACACTGAAATATACTTGAGATTATTCAAACAAAATTTATTTATGAAAATGTGTTGTATCTATTAGGATTCTTTGGGTCACAGAAAACACTGTGATATTGGATTTAAAAATGAAAAGTTATATGAAAACTTCACATAACTTCAAGGATAGGTGCTTTTGTTTTCAGGAATGGTGATCAGAGCTTACAATCTCTTTCTATGATTCTCTTGTTCTAGTCCTCCACTTTTGACTACTTGCAAAACAGAACAGGAACAAGAATAAAACAGAATCCAGACCATATTAGGATATTGCAGCCCCTTATCATTTTGCCTTCATGAAGCTCTCTGTTTATAACATTATAAAATTAATGAGTGCATCTGTTTAAATAATGCAATCTAAAATGTATTATTAGTCTATGTTTATTATTATGTGCCTTATACTTTTGAAATGAATTAGAATCAAAACATTACGTCCTCCCAAAATTTTTTTGTAGACCTTGAGTATTATGCTTACTGTTTCTAATAGCTAAATTGGACCTGATGATTAAGCTTTTTGCTTGATTTTCATATAAATTCAAAATATCCCTGTGAAATAGATGTTCCTTTTCTTCTACTTCATAGAGAAAACCAAAGATCAGTAAGGCAAATTAAGTTGCTTTGCACACACTGATAATTGTAAATCAAGAACCTAATCCAATTGTGTTGAATGTTATTGTCCTGCTTTTTTCACTTTACCAAATTGAAATTGTTTTTCCTCAAGAAGAATTATTTTAAAAAGCACATTAACTTCCTACTTGCTACTATTCCTTTGACCCCTGATCCTTCACATAGTTTTAGCATTTACCATTCAACTCAGTGTTACCTTCATCGACATCATCATTGTCATGGTAGTATATATTAAGTGTACACTAGAATGTACACTGGTTTATTTTTAAAAATATATATATGACAAATATATATGCTGTGTCTCATGGCATATATGTATGTATGTGTGTATGTGTATGTATCTATAAAGTCTACTTAAATAAGTATTTTTCAGTGTTGATTTTCATAATAGAAATTAAGTCAACTGAGTCAATAATATATTGTCATATATCACATATTATTAGATATCTATTTATATATGATATATTTAATTAGATTTTTTGAATATATAATTGAATTTCACCCATTAAAAAAAAAGTCAGAGAAGTAGAGTAAACTGTTCTTGTTGACTCAGATAGCAAGTGTGACACCTATGGTGATCATGAAAAAGAACTGTCAATATCATCAATAATACTCTTTTATAACACTTGTGATTTTTTCCTCTCATAAAGGTCTGTCACATAAATTATATTTCATGTACCCACATTTTGAACATTTTATCATAGACCTCTTATACTTCTACAACCAATAATGCATGTTAGCATTTTCTACTCAATAAAACTATTAACACCTTGGAAATAAAGGATATCTTCTTTGGGAACTGCACTAATTGCAATTAAAACATATGACATATGTTTCTGTGTATTATATTGAATATCGGTTGAAGAAAATATGTCACAGTAGCTAGAACTTATAAAACTGGAAAATGTGAAAAGTAAAAAGAAGAATTCTAAACTTTGAAATCAACCATTTTCTTATTTCACCTTTTAAAATAATGTAATATTTTTTTGATGCTGCAACTCAGTTCCATGACCTTGCATATTCATGAATCCATGATTTTTCCTTGTGTTCTGGGATATAGCAGAAACTTTTTAAATTTGAAAATGAACTTACATTTCAGATATACTGTCAGTTTTACCTGAGTGTACTTTATAAGAGAACAATTCTCTTTTTCCCTTCATAAGCAACGTCTCAAGCGAAAAACTTAAAAGAGAAAATACATGTATTTTAATCGCACCATATGATTTAAAGAAAGGTGTGAATACCAACAATCGCCATCTCTTTCATGGTCAACAGAATGATTCACATTTTATTCATGCACCCTTGGGCTGATGGATTTAATCTCTGAAGCATAAATATATGTCCATACTCTTTCAGTATGCCCAGAAATAAATTCTGTGGACAATATCTTTATGGTATTTTTAATAGCAAGATTCTCTAGCAGATAGTTGATCCCAAATTCTCTTATCAGGAAACTTTATCGTTGCTTTTGTTTAGGGTAAGTGAAATAATATTTTGCTGGAACCCCCTGGTATAATAATTTATCTCAGTATTCTGTTATATTTACTTTCATCATATAAATTATGCCCAACACTATTAGATTTTTGTCAACTCATCTAGTCCTGAAATAGTCATCATGAGAGAATAGACACTTAGTTGATGTTTAAAATTTAACTGCTTTCCAAATATTCTGTGTCTTTTGAAGAGGAAAAATGTGGGAATTCAAACATTTTAGTCTCAACTTTACCACTGACTTAGTTACTTAAGGCTTTCAAATTATAACCTGAGCGCCGTCAGCATCATGTAGTGATCAGTAAAATAATTTGTCTTTGGAAGAATTTTTGGTAAAGGTGTTTAATATTTTGGTTCAATTCAAATTCTATATAGGCAAAGTGATTAACTTAATTCAAGGAGTTATTTTTACCTTTTATAAAATTGCTACCTATCTTTTTATTGTGAGGCAGACAATACCATAATGTCCAAAAGGAATCAATTGCTGAGTTACTGTATTATTACTTTATTATTTCAGGATTACTATATATATAGTCTATTAGTGATCACATTTTCTCAAGGGACTGAATTATTCTGATTTTTTTCCTGGAAGTGGAGATGAAGTTTGCTATCAATATTTCATAAGCTAAACATAAGAAGCCTGGTTTGTATGACCGAAGGGGGGAAAAGAAAGTATAGGCCTCCCTAGAGGAAGAGTGATCTAAAGGCAATGAGCAACATACAAGAGAGAGGTGTTAGGAAAAGTACAAATCTGATGAACCTTTGTGTGATTGTTTCCCTGACTCTAAGGAGTCACATAGCTTGTGACTTTATGATGAAATTGACCTTCATGTTTTAGGTTGTATTCATTATGACACACAAGGAATTGAAAAATAATCCTCCTTCCAGTATATAAACCCAGATCATAAACGAACTGCATAAGAATGTATTTAGATAGACCTTAGTTGTACTTTGCTTTACTTCCATCAGGAACAAAATTGTGAGGATTATACTTAAGAATCATCTTTATTTGGCAAAAAAGAGACATATGAACTATTTATGTTTTTCAAATTGTGGTTTCAGCATCTGAGCATAGTATGTTTTAAAAGATACTATGCAACATTTTGTAACACTTAGGCAATGGGATTTCAGTTCAAATGCAAGATACAATGATGGGGTAGGAAATTAACGTTCAGATTTATTTTAAGCAAATCCCCTTGTTTATGAGCTGCATGACCTGGGCTGTTGATGTTATTAGCAGTTTCACAGTTTGAAAATGGAACTTTGCTGTAAAATCTAGTAATAATGTATGCACAATACTTAATGCTGTACATGACATATAATACAGGCTTCATCAATGATAAATGGCATTGTTTTTGTTTTTACTCTTGTTGTAATTCAGCTATTAACCTCTCAGAATAGTAGGATCTAAGATCTTAAAGGCACTTTCAAAACTAATGTTGCCCTGGTACTCCTTCTGTATTACCCAAAGGCATTTAGCCCTTGATTAAATATTGGTGCTTTCTTTCATAAGCTAAAGAGTAAATCTCATCATCATTAGAATGGTGTTGGTGTGGACACAAATGTCCTGTTTAGTTGTCATAAGTACTTTGCATGCTGCTAACCACCATAAAACTGATGATTGTTTATGCAAGATATACAAACAAAATCCTCATTCTTTTAGAAGTGAAACCAATGAAAACTGAAATTTATACATGACAGTTTTTTTTTCTCTTTAGTATGATGCATATATAGTACAAATGTAAATAAGTTTTCATCACTATCATATATTTTTCAGGCCAGTGATTATCTTTTGGGGAGCTTGTAAAGAATAAAGCAACAGCCACCTTAGACTTCTGTTTTGTTAGAGATTACAAATCCAATTTGAGAATCATGAAAGGCTAAACATCATTTCATTCTTATAAAACATCAGTCTGTTTTGCTGTATTTTGAAATATCTGTAATGAAAATGTACAGTTATAGTAGCATCTCTTCCACAGTCTTTACTAACTCATCTTATTCTCTCACATATTATGTGACCAAATCAACTGTTTTTTGTTATTTTGAGCTGAGAAATAGATATGTTTCACAGTCTAAGAGATGCACAAATATTAATCCCTTCCCTTATTAATCACTGCCACCTTAACTAAGACTTGCTGATGATCAACAGACATGGAAAAATATCTATTATAACTTATAATCAGGGAGATGTAAATCAAAACCACAATGGACTAATACCTCACACCTTCAAGATTGTGCCATATTAAAAATTAAAAAAAAAAAAACAGAAATAAGTGCTGGTATGAATGTAGAGAAAAATGAACCCTCGTACATGATTAATAGAAATGTAACCCAGTTCAACCCCTACAAAAAGAAGTATGACTCAGCCCCTATGTAAGGGACTGCAAATGGGTCTACCATATGACCCAACAATTCCACTTTTGCTCACTACCTAAAGAGTACAAAAACATGATTCTTTAAAGGAAACCTACCTTTCTATCAGCTGTTTCTAGCAGCACTATTTACATTAGTCAAGCTATGGAAACAACCTAAATAAGTCAAAACAGAGTAGTGGATCAAGAAGTTATATCCATACAATGGAACACTACTCAGCAACCCAAAAATATAAGCCTATGCTATTTGTGGAAGCATGAGTAGAACTTGAAAGTATTATTCTAAATGAAGTAAACCAGAAGGAAAAATTAATTACTTTATGCTTTTACTTATATGTGGAAAATAAAGAGATCAAAGGCAGATTACCAAATTATAAGAGTGATCCTTGAAAGCATACTATGTATCTAAGACAATCAGAAGTTCAGGCAGAGGAGAAAGAGGGGGACATAGAAAATATATGGAGGGGGGAGCATGCTGAAGTATTTTTGGAAGAATGTGGGCATTTTGGTTGTGGAAAAACTATGGTGACTACACCTGAGGGGAGAAATCCTATATTGCGGAAAAAATAAACTTGATTGATAAACAAAACAAAACAACAACAACACACACACACACACACAAAAAAAACTGTCTTAATCTTAATATGCATTATAACCTCATAGACAAGTCCTATGGATAGAAGATAGTGCATATTGAATTAAAATCATAGGTGGTAAATATTTAATTTGACTAATAATTTAGAGAGAAATAACAATATCAAATGACCTGAGTTTAAATGCTGTCTCTTCTAATGATCCATGTTTTTATATATTTGTTTTATTACTCAAAAAAAAACATAATCAATAACTTATTTTTATTGCCATTGTATGATTTAGAAAAATGATATAAAGGTTTATCAGAAATCAATAATTATATTTATTTCATGAGTCTTTTATACAATGTCAAATTCTCATCAGTATACTAATTACTATAAGCCAAACAGTTACACATAAACAGTCAGCATAATACACATGTTCTGCTTTTGAGACTGCATATCAGGTGTGAGAGAAAAAAAAAATAAATGTCTTCTGTTCTGTGCTGTCATTGAGCTTCTTACCAAGCTGAGGACACAGATGCAAAAACTGAAATGAAGTTGTTTTAAATATTCATCTTCAGTTGCCATCTTAACACATCACCTCATGCATTTCTCCACAAAACTGGTTATAGACCTCAATTATCCTTTTTGTTTATTTATTTCTTTCTCTCTCTTGTCTCTCTGCTATCCATGGAGCATAGACTCATGGCTTAAGTTGTTCACACAATGCAGCTCACAATTTGAAAGTAAAATTGAACATAGTGAATGAAAATATTTGCTCTATGACCTTCTATTTTCTTAAGATGCAGTAAAAATATTACATAGAGGGAATTCATACTCTGAAAAATGAGGAGATATGCACTTGCAGAATTAGAGTGGATTGGCTATCTTATTCTGAGAGGTAGTCATTAGAAGAACTGACACAATCTTGTGATGAAATGATGACTTCATTGAATGATGCAAAATGTTGAATTTAGGTATTTTTAAATTATCTTATGCTTTTGCACTTCAGTTCTAATGTTCATAAATATATTTTTAATATACTGACACTTATAACATATAGAATATACAATTAAGGGGGTGCTGATTTCCTCTTTATGATATGTTAGGAATGCTACAGGTTTCCCATAAAGTGATTAAGAGTGCTTTGAAAAAAGCACTGTTATGTATGATATAGGTCAGAGTTGGTTTTAAGATTTTTTGATCTTAGCTCACCTTCTTGAGAGAAATCTGGAATGTTTATTGCATTTTCAGATTCCCAACTTTCATCCAAAATTTACTGACCCTTCAGATCTTTATGAAACCTTAGAATAGGCATTTTAAAGGGACAGGGATTTTAAATAGGAACAGAAAGGGCAGAAAGAAGGGAAGAGAGGGAATATTATATTGTCTGATGACATTAGACGATCCCTAAATCTAGTCATGTCTGAAAGGAGCAATAGTCAAGATTTATAAGGCAATAAAAATTTATCTTTGCTTTTTCTCTTTCAAGATGTTTTAACTTGCAAATGTCTCTGCTAATGCAGAGATTTAATCAAATCTGTCTATAAGATGTTGTTATTCCTGTAGAAAAACATGCACAAAGATAAAGTTTATAAAGTTTATACAATATATCAATAAAAGAATCTTCTATTATTTGTTGGATAACTGCCCATGCTATACTTTCTACTGAATATTTTGAGTGTCAATCCATATGAAATAAAAGTTTTATATTCTTGCAGTGTTTCTTTTCTCTTTTATAAATTAGGAAAGCAAATTAATAAATAAACATTGTGTTATGTGATGGAAATATGTGAGAATAATGTTAAGGGACTGACTTTAACTGATGGATCAACAGTGGATATGAGATTGTGAATCTTTAACTAAAATCATACAGGTTGTTTTTAAAGCAATCTTATTTAATCTACATAATCTGACCTGCACTTTGCTGCTTAAAAATGAGTTGGACAAAATGAGCTGGAAAACACCTTTCTTCTTAAAACTTCCATGATTCCAAGCTGATTAGGAGTCTTTGAACTTAAAAAGCAAAACTCTAATAGATTGAAAACTCTAATAGATTAAGATTGAGTTGTTTAGCAGGAGTGTGTAAAATGATGTTTAGCACCTGCTTTACAGTGATAATTGATCACAGCAAGGATTATTCAAGTTTTTGAATGATTATTTTAATTAACATGAAATGAACCAATTTTTTTTTCCTAAAAGGTGTGGAATCTTCTGTAAAACTGCTCACTAAGTGATTAACATTGATTACCTCAAGAGTGTGAGATTAAAAGTGGCGAGGTCTTGAAATTATCATTTTCCCTATATTCCCTTAAATTATTTAACTTGCTGGAAAAAATATATTTTTGTAATTAAAATTAAAAAGTAGGATAAAGTATTTAAACTAAAATTTAAGCATAGATCATCTTATTTTCTGCTAGTATATCAGCTAGCATAAAATTTGATACATAAATGTGTTAGTGATCTACATCTGAATAAAATCCCTGGCATTGTAACATGCTTTTCAATTATAGAAAATAAGATTTTAAAAAGTAAAGATGTGGTCCGAACTATCATTAAAATGTAAATCCAGCTATACTTGTTACTTTAAAACATGAAACATGACAATTTAAAATCTCAGCACTAAGAGTATAAGTGCCATAATGCTGGCACTCTGAATCTCACTTTTGCATGAAATATAATTTGTGAAAGTCTAAAGTGCACGCCAATTAATCTGGAAGTTTGTTTAAGAAAAAAAAGTACAGTGATTCAAATGCATTGAATTTTTCCAAGAACAACATGTATTTTCTACATTGAAAAAGAAATAAGAATGTAATATGATTAGAAGGTTCACTCAGAAATGCAAGGACGATAATAAATAAGGGTAATTGTAAAATACAATTTTGACATTTATATTTTATAGTATCTCTTCTATTTAAAGAAAAAATATTTAATATTGTTTGGGGGGGTGTTCATTTTTTTTCTGTGTAATGAGAGGTGTATTGATTTAGGTAAAATGTCAGCAATTTGATTTATTATTTAAAATTGAAGCTTTATGATTCTGGTTGTCATCAATGAAATATGAGTCCTCCATGAGAATTTCTCCTGTTGCCATTGTCACTATTACCATTATGATAAGTTTTATTAAGGGAAAGGTCCAATTATTTCCTTTGGTCTTCATTAATATAAATAGAGCATCTCTGTCTACATATACATATAAGTAAGTATATTCCATGAATATCTGCATAACCAATTAATGATTAAAATCATTAAAATATTAAAATTAATTAATGATTATAATCATTAAAATATTAAAATGTTAAAATATTCCTGTGGTAATGACAATTTTTTTTTTGCCATGAAAGCAAGTAAGAATTCAAGAAGACACAAAACATGAAGTACTTAATATATTCAATGTCACAGATTAATCAATTCTTTTGTTAGAAGTTCTAAACCTAAACCACCTTGCAACCTGATATCCCCAGGGAAGTAGATAAATGATTAAACCAAACTGGATTCTAGCTTACAAAACATTCATATGAAAAGACCAGGTACTACAGCTTAAGCTCTCATTCCACCAATAATTTACAATAGATGATAAACCTTTTCACATTAAATCTATGTTTTCATTTTATCTAATTGTGAACCTCCCCTCAAATACCCATTGGAGCCAGTATTCACATTCACATACACCTTCACATTGATTCCAGTCCCTTCACAGTAATGATTGCATTTATTTCTAGTGCCAATCTCCTGAATACTAATCCAGTATACATAACAATTTACAAAGACACTGAAGAACCTGTCCATGATCAATTATTACTTTGAGTATTTGCTTCATATAGCTTCACTCCAATCAAAATGGAGCCACACCTAGAATAGGAAAGTGGTTTTCATTTCAGAAATTGTATTTCCCTTTCCATTTAGTGAATAGCATTTGAAAACAGTTTTCAGTTCTATTAGCTGACTGGGCCAAGTTTTATTTTATTTTTACATTGTATAGATTTATTAGAAAAAGGAGAAAATGAGAGGCACCTGTATGGTCACAGGCAGGCAGAAGAGCTACACAATTTTTATTTCAGCATTTATCATTAATAAAACACTTATATAATATCTAGTGCTTTCAAAGAACTCAAATTATTGTATAATTCAAGTATTGTTTTTTGTGAATTACTTTTGAAAATGTATGAAATATGAATTCTAGGAGTCAGTAAAAGTTCTGTCAGTAGGTGATTCTTTTTTATTACTACACTTTTGAAGACAAAGGTGATTGAAACCCAAATCAGTCAAATTTTGAATTTCAAAATCATTTACAAAATCAAAATACCTGAAAAAGAAATAACCTTAGAAGTAACCATATATACATGAGTCCACAGTACAGCCAGAAGTTGAAAAACCACATCATTTTGCAGACTCACTACTAGAGCCACTAGAGTTCTCTAGCTACAGCCGTGACTCATTCCAGAAAACCTGCTGGTTCTTCACAACTTCTGCTAAGACACATATTTAAAACACAAACCTGCTTCAACTCACTCTTTACCACTTCTTGCCTCTAGAACCCCAGACCCCTCATCCTTTCTTTTCTTTTCAGTGTCAGGAGAAGTAAAACCTCCTTCCCTAGTTCATGTGGCCAGCAATTGGCTAAACTTGATTAAAAACTGTCTCTGAGAAATATTGGTGGCCTTATCTTTCCATATATGCCTTCTAAGAAGATAACAGGGCTATTTATCTTTGCAAGGAATGAGTAATTTTTCATGCCATGTATATTATTTAAATTTTCTTGTAGCTATGTGTACATAATACCTGAAATTCATTTAGTGGAATACTCCTTAATTATAGCACAAGCGTGCTATAATTTTAACCCACAGACAATATTTTAAAGTATTAATGCAATGTTTTTAGATCTTCTTTTTATGCTGTCTTCAAAATTAGTTATATAGTTTACATTTTCAAAAATTCTCATTTGAGCCAGATCTTTTAAATTCTCTAGAGTCAGAGTTTTAGCTCTTAAATGTTCAGGAACTATTTGATGAATGATGCTTCCCAGGGCAATTTTGATATGACATCTCTGTGAAAATATTTTATTCTTGATACAAATAACTATGTACCTCAGCTCAACTTCTCAGGTGCATCAGATAGTAAAAAGGTAGAAATGGCAACTTTAAATATATAAGTAATAAGCACTAACTATAGCAAAATACATAAATTGGATATTTATTTTTTTTAAAAAGTAATAATCTGTGTTTCCTATGTAATTCAGAAGACAAATGGTAGTATAAGACTAAAGAATGATAAAAGTGAAAACAATACTTTCAAAGATGAGAAGATATCACACATGAACATTTATACATGTATTTGTGCATATAAGTGGACTCCTTTATACAAAAGAGAACTATAACTCTTGATGCAATGGACATTTCTTGAAATTTAAAAAGAATATTTTAAGCCACAGTTAGGTGGAAAAATTCAAAACTTAGAGTGAGTGAAATTTCTAAACATTCATAACTAGCTAAAAGTGATTCAAGAAAAAAGCAAAACTGTACCAAGTAAAATATAAAAAGGTCAATTTTCCAAGTTGTATAAAATTAGTAATATTTGATAGTAAAATTGGGTATAGGCCAATTACTTTTATTGAAATATATGCAAATTTAAATTTAAAATTTCATACAAATATGTCTTACTCTTTAAAAAATAGTTACCAGTGAGTTTACAGCAAGCTAAGTAGTTTAATTTCACAAAACCTACTCATGTAATTATCTACATAAACTAGTGAAAGGAAACATGCTAAATGATTTCCTAAGTAAATACATAAAAGTTAACGAATAGTGAAGATTTAAGTTGGGTATTAAGAAGCTATTAGTATAAATTTATCTTGCTTATAATGAATGGAAATTGAAAATAAGATGTTATTTAATGAATGAAAGTCTGTTTAACAAAATTGAGATTAGAGATCAAACTGTTGTAATTGCTGTACAAAATCTATGATTGATTTTAGCCAAAGCCTCCCCCCCGCCCCAAAGGAAGCCTGATTTTTTTTTTTTTTTTTTTTTTTTTGAGACTAGGTCTTGCTATTTTTGCCCGTGGAACCGCAGGCTCTCGTTGCCCGGGGTACCACAGACTCAAGCGATCCCCAGCCTCAGCTTCCCAGGTAGCTGGGATGACAGGCGCGACAGTGAATGATCACACTCAGCTATTTTTTGGAATTAGGTCTTGCCACGGGCCCCGGCAGGACTTGAACCGCGATCCCTACCTCCGGCCACTTCATAGGTTGAAGCTTACAGGCTTCAACCGTGCCTGGTGGAACTCTGAATTATTAAGTTTGCAAAGAATATGACACTCAAGCTTACTATTTTGAATATCTTAGATGAAAACAACTCACCGCCATTGCTTCCATTAAGTTACATAAGCTTTCTAATATACCCCAACTTTACTTTTATTTATAGTGATTTGTAGCATAGTTTTAATACAGATGAATGCTATTTAATATATGTAAGCTGAGATCAAAATTGGTAATTTTTTTGAGTGCTGACCTGAGAGAAAGACAGGTTTTGTGTTTTAGAGTAATTTTATTATATAAAGCAGAATTTAGTGCTCTAGTAATATCTTGGGGAAGAAAAGTGTAATTTGTAGGCATAATAGTTTTATAACAAGGGTTGCAGTCTAACAAGAGTTGTGGGAGAGTATCACCAAAACCCAGGGTTTTACAGTAATCATGCACCCTAAGTAAAGATATTCTGCCTTGATTCCTTTACAAAGAAATTATCTGTTGGTTATTATGTCACTGCCATTGTTAAGAAACAATACCTTCTATAATTCTCATCAAACAAATTTCATCTAGCCAAATGTTTGGTACCATTTTAAGAATCAGAATCCACTGGGTTTGGATGTCTATGAAAGATCAGGGGTGGAGAACAGGATTATTCAAGGAATTAGGACTCTGGAAATGTACACTACACACCCCTGTAAAGATTAGAATATCCTTTTTCTTTCATGTGATTGGGATACAGTGTGAAATATGTATAGACAATTTACTTTTTATTGATATTGTCTACTTCACATTCCTGATAAATATAGCTATATTTTTATAGTTGACTAATGGACTCATATGACTAAAACACTGCTTCTGTCATATTCTTTTGTAGTTCACCTTATGAACTATCATGTTACCCAGCTGACTATATCTTAAGCAAATTCACAGTACATTTCTTATATTTTAAAAATAAAGTATGTTTCCCTATAGTGTGAAATTTAGGGGTTGTAAGAATTCATCTTTTGTAAAATATGTAGTTTTTATTTTATTGAAAGATGAATCATGTCCTCTAACACAAAACTAATTTTAGCTGACAGCTGATGATCACTGATTACCATTTCTGCAGATATTGAACAATGTAACTGCACCTTAGCATCTAACCATAGAAAGCATAAGACTAACTACAAAAGGAAATATATGTAAAATAACCACAGTTTTACCTGGGCCAGATTACCTAATTGTAGCCAGTAATGTGGAATGCACTTAAAAATAACTAAGATGTAGTTACCTTATAAGAATCTTTGATTTATATGTCCTGTAATAAAGTATCTAAAGAAACTACTTAATGCTGGATGCGCAATTGCTTTAGACACCTCCAATGGTTATGCTTAATTAACATCCCACAAGGCAAGACTGTGAAGAGTTTAGGTCATTTGTTATTGTCCCACTAAGATGTGGATAAAAAGGGGGCACACAAAACTAGAGGAATAATCAGAGTAAAAGACACTGGTTGCTAAAAATTCCTGTTTGCTACAGATGGATTTTATATTTGTTTGGTTAATGTGATTCCCAGTGTGGGAATCAACTAACAGATGGAATTTGATAGACTCTCTGAAATTAAGCTGATTAGACTGAAGAGCTGGAAAAAGCAGGAACAACATGGAAACTTTCATATAATAAACTTTCAAGTAATAAAACCTACTAACACATGTGTCCCTTGCTGAGTTAGACCTCAGGCAACTCATTTGAAGGATATAATTTTAAACACTGAAAAATATCTAAACAAGGAGCTGAATATTAACCAAATTTTAACAATAACTTTATTTCTTTACTTCAATAACTTAAAATGGAAAGGGAAAAATGTGTAAAAATATGAATACAAATAAATAACAAGAGGACTAATCAGAATATTTCTTTTACTGTATTTACTTATGTTATCTTTTTTTGATTAAAATTTTAATATACTCTCAAATTAGAGGAAGTAGTATATAAGTAAGAAACTAATCCCCCTAATTACAAACTAGGTTATTTTGGGGGGATGTCCTTGGTCTGCCTTCCCCAATTCAAACACACACACACACACACACACACACACACACACTCTCCATCATCATGCCCACTCTCATCTAGGAGATAGAGAAAAATATAATACAGAATAAGAGAAAGTCTAGACTTTAATTCTTGTGGCTTTTGCTGTTGTTTTTCTAATTTTAAAGTTTACGGTCTCAGATATTACAGGCTGAATCTTAGAGCAAATTTCTAAATGAATATTTCTCTAAATCCTTCAGATTAATCACCTCATGATTGGAATATTATAGAAATGAGGTTGGAATTATTATTGGTTCCTGTTGTACAATCTGAAGGGGTCACAAGTCTTCCATTTACATTTAATCTGTTGGAAACTAGATGAAAGAAGCAGTCTTATTTCTTTTGTAACAAGTTCTTACACCGTAGTGTTTGTAAATCATATTTAAACCCCTAAAACTACATAGTCAATAACAAAGAAATTTTTACAACTGTTTTTTCCTCTTTGCTGGGTAAAAAAATTCCAAGAAATACTGAAAAGAGGAGTGAAGGAAGGAGAGTGTATATAAACATTTAGAATCCATTGATCCCAGAAAAACAGCAAAATATCCATCTGTGTTTGTCACCTGCTCTATCACTTTTTTGGGTCCCAGTGGGTGGGGTTGTTCCTATTAAAATTTTAGGGTCATAGACCTGTTTATTGAGAAGCTGAGATAGTTCTTCATTTAGAGAGAATATAAATAAAAAAGGTTGGGACATATGGGGAAAGGATCTGTCAAAATGGCAACTAACAAGAAAAGTGTACTGATTGATGTACATAGTTTTATTGCCTTACTTTCATTAAAAAAAAAAAACTTAAAATATTGTGATTTCATTAATCTGTATATCCTGAATCTGTAATAACTGTAAAAGCATACTAGCTACTTAAAAACATTGAAAGTTACAGCAGTTACTTCTGGTGAACCATGTATTGCCTTTCTACAGGATCTCTTAGTTATAAATACATGAATATGAATACCGGAGACTATGACAAATGAGGACTATTACTTCACATTTCAAATGGATGTCAGTTCCTTTCTTGGCTGCATAATTCACTGGCAGAAATTACTGAAATTCTAGAGCTCTGATTCTAAATTCTTTTTTCCTCTTAAAATCCACTAAGTTGCCTGAAGGGAGAATTGTAATATAGAAGATATTTTTGAAATCCTTTATAGGCTGATCTTGAATCTACTCACTCATTCTCTTTTTAATTCAGCAGATATTTATTTTGTCTAGTGTTTGCAGATCACTATGCAATGTATTGGAGACATAATAGATAAGATATGATTGTGATATCTTATAGGGACAGAAAACAAGTAAAAATTTGACACTATCTTAACTACAATGATGAATTTTAAAAAGGTAATTTTCAGTAAAAACTGTTAATACTAATGGAAAGAGAAATGATATTGCAGTTCTCATTTAAATATGATGGTCAAAGAGCCTGAAAAATTAATGTTTAAACATTCTTGAATGTTAAGAAATAAGCCATGAAAAGGATCAAAACAGGAACATGTGGAAAGTTCCCCTGGTTTCTTGTTGTGACTTTGGTAAATTAAGAGGACATAGGGTTTGCTATGGGATGGTGAGTCAAGGTTTGAGAACAGGTCAGAAGAAAAGTGAAATAGATATTTTGCTCACAGGTCGTGTCAAAAGTAAACAAAACCTGCCTGGAAACCACACAGGCAGGTCAACACAGCATGCAGACAGAGAGCAGTGCTGTCCGGGGCCACATACTATCACCATGCTATTAAGAACCTCAAGTGGAATTCTGGGTAAAGGCTGCATTTTTCTTTCCAAACCAGAAGAACAGGGTTTAAATGGTGCTTGTGTGCTTTTGGGAGAATTAGCACAGGAAACCGATCACTAGAAAGACCTGTGGGGTAGTAATATGAAACGATTGATCTCACCCTATAGAGTGACAGCTTCTCATCATTTCACTCGCATGATCTAAGCTATAATCTTGGGGTTTAATATTGATGAATCCAAGAGTAAATTCCCCTACCCTTGAGTTCTTTGGAGGCTGGTGGAAAAAATTAACATAATACGTATAATTAAAAATAGATCTCATTTAATAACATATCTATAGAATACTTACATGACTGTAAGTTCTAAAGTTAATGAGGCAAATCAGGGATTTATATCTGTACTAAGGCATCTGGAGTCACAGAGAGAGAAGAGGTTATTTCATGTAACAGAAGAGATGATTTCACAAGACAAAATCGTCCCTCCTAAGGTCTGTACTCTACTTAAAGATAAGGCTCTCATATAAAAAAGATTGTTTCTGGAGTTATTCCAAAATCTGGCTATTCACTCTCCTACCATAGTTAAATGTCAATTCTAGTAGGTGAAACAAGAGCTGCTGTGACCCTGTGCCTTATTGTGTGTCATTTACTATACACATTTTGGTTTACTGTAAAACCAAAACTTGGTTTACTTTGGTTTACTGTGAAATAATATCAAGTTCTTCCAGGTAATCTGTAGGGGACTTATATAAGTTTTGTTGCAAATCCTTTGACAGAGACATATCCACAAAGTAAGCAATTAGTTCTTTCATAAAATTGTGATTCAATAAGGTACTTATGATCAGTGAACAAGAGGCAAGGATTTTTGCAACTCACTCTCCAGGTTGACGATCACTAATCATTCCCTCCTGGTATGGTAGTGATGATGGTGGATGAAGAGAATCCGAATGTCCAGAAAGCTTGAGATGTTTATTCTTCATCATTTTCTTCAGTTTTTATCATGCCTCTATGGTGCAATCATCTCTAAGAGTGAGACCTTGACATAAGAGATGATTTACAAAGTATCAGTGTATTTGGGGTAAGGGTAATCTTCTAAAGTGGAGCTTCATGAAGTCTAAGAGTGGCTAGCTAATATTAAATTATGAGAATACATGCTAGGGACCTACCTGAAGCAGAATTATCAGTGTTGAGGTGAAATTGTATCTCTATAACTTCTTCCTAGTGGGCAAGTAGGCATCAGCTGGCAATGCCAGCAGGCACTGCTGGCAAGTAGCAATCAAGTAGGCATCAGAAAGATTTATAAGAAAAAAAAGGCAATACAAAGTTTTAAAATATAATATATGCTAGCTTTATACATGGGAAAAACAGCATGACTGAGTAACTCACATCAATTCAGCTGTCATCGTAAATAACTAAACTGGGAACTTGGTGGATTACAGAGAAAGGAATGTTGACTAGGAATGTTACCAGTGAGGGCTCACTTGAAAATATAAGCTGATTAAGTTCTGTTTTCTCCACAGTTTAAAGAAAAGGGGATGGGGGTGGATGTGGGGGTTGACTAGTAGATCCCAGTGCAGACCCACCCCCAACTTTAAAGCTAATTAAAAAAAATAATAAAATAACCTCCATGGGGCCTTTAAAGTCCCTGGGATGGAATTAATCTCAATTTCAAAAAGACATGTTGGAGTGGCAGGTTTTGCTACCATACTCCAGAATGGACTGTAATGCTGCTTTGAATAGATTTCTACACACTCATCAAGAGTCACTTGCAAAGGAGCATGTAATTTCTGTGACCGACATTAATGGCTACTCTATCAATGTATAGAACTTTCAGGCACATTGATGGCCTAATCATAGGGACCCTTTTTGATAGCAACTTGACAATCTATGTATTACTCTATTAAAAATACAGTAAACAAACAAAACAAAGTGATGAGTAAAGCCTCATCAAGACAGTACAAACTACAGGCAAATAGATTCAGTTTGATACATTGGGAGAGCTATTCTAGAGGAATTATATGTGAGGCAGAGTGTAATTCCTTTCAGCATGACTCTCATGAGTACCACGTATTGTACAAGGATGTGAGCTCTGGGTTAGAAACTATCTCTGCTATCAATTGCTTTTAGTGCAGTCTGCCAGCAAGTGGAGCGCAGCCACATTCTGACATAGGTATGCACCTGGCTGAATTTTTCTACAAATTCTGGAACAGAGTTAAGATGGGCAAGTCTACCTTTAACCTGAATATTTCAGGTTGTACATAAGATGAACAGTAGCCACAACTAAGGAGAACATTTGCTTTTGCCTTGCTTCAGGAGACTGCCTTAGAGCAAACAATCTCCATGCAGACCACATCGGAGGCAGAGTGCAGTTGTTTGGGATAATAAACTTGTGTCCCTGAAGTGAGCAGACCCTGGTCTGTGTTCTTGATACCATCGTGTGATTCCAGAGTTCCTTTGTAGATTTCATTTCCTAATGGGACCTGCATAAGCAAGTGGAGGACTTCTTTTCCTCAATATGACACTACACAGTTCCACTGATGGGTCCTGAAAACTAAAAATTTTAATTTCCTGCAAATTTTGATGAATTTGGTTTATAAATTAAACTTTTATAAGAAATGACATAGAAATTGTGGGCTTAGTTTAAAGGCCATTAGTGGGCCATGTAAATGGTCAATAACACCTGAATCATCATCATAGGCGCCTGTTTCCTTGAACTGTAATATATGACAGTTATAGTGCAGCTAGCTACTGATTTTCTACAGTTTAGCACCTTTAGTGTTTGGCATGTAACCTCACCCTAGGTCTGAAATCCTTGATCTTAGTAAGGGATTTTAATCTGAGATGTGGATATCTTTTATGAGGTTGTACACCCAGTAGAAATAATGTAGATGTTTGCATATTTAGAAAAACTTTGAAGATGTGTGTAAGTGGATAGTTTTGTATAAAGCTATAACCCTCAATTTCAGATGATTCAATTACCCTAAATGTTTAAGATACAATTTTACATATCAACACTTTCACCTTTGGGTTGTATCTCATGTGTCTTTTTATTTTCCTTAATGTGCTCTGATTCCATTCAGTCTCCTCCACAGCAGGCTATTTACACTATTTTGTCATATTCTGACATTAAGTATACACAAGTTAATTTTATTTGAAAATTTTATTTTCCAACTTTCTCATATTATGAAATAATAGCATACATTTAGTTTAGTCTAAATGAATAAAATCTTAAAGTAAGTATATCAAAATCATTTAAAATATATTTGAAGAAACATTTATGTAGCACTCTAATGGATTTATAATTGGCAGTTAAAGCCTTAAGATGCAGAAACACTTCATTTTTTTTTATTATAATAGATATGCCAAGGGAAAATTATTTCCCACTTATACATTTACTAATGTTTCATATCAATGCATGATTGTTTTTATCATGAATCATAGCTAGATGGTGACTTAAAGGAATTCTCATGTTCTAAAAATGTTGTAGTGATTGTTCCCTAGTCACATTATTTTAAAGAAATGTTAAATAAAACCTAGCTACATCTACCAAATTTATTAAAAGTGTCCCGTTGCCCCTCAATTTATGCTTTTTCAGATTAGGCATCATGTGAAATTTTAGGGTATAGTTCTTACTTGTGAAATACTCTTCTTAATTCAAAATCAATTCATATTTACAATAACTTTTTAAATGTATTGGGAAACACAACCAATGATGATAGCAAGGAGAAGTTTCAGTAATAGTGCCCTGCTTTGTTGCCTTTGCAGAAAAAACCTATGTTGAGGAGAGAAGAAAAGAGACCTAATTTATCCCAGTCATAACTTTTTTCTGCTTTGATATTGGGTGAAGGCAGTTAAAACTGTAGAGTTAGAAAACACAAGGGTGGGGGAGGGAAGTCTAAATGATTTGTTACTAGACATTTACATTTAGCACCTGTACAAAAAAAAGTTTGTCTTTAAAGTTCACAATACCATAAAATATTTAGTTTTATGGTGGAAGGTGGAAAATAAATGGAAAAAAAAAAACTGCAGGAAGTAGATTGTGTCTAGAGTGTATGTGTAGCTAGCTTTCTTGGTATTTCTTATTCACCGTATTTAATCATAAACATACTCAGACCTGAAAAATGAGATATATAACACAGAATATTTTCCAGTCAATATAAAACTTTCATTTTAATTCTAATACAGAGGCAAGTAGGACTTACAATCACACCTAAGAGAACACTTTGATAAAATTTCTGAATCCTAAGATTGTGTTCAGGAAGACAGATTAGCACATTGAAAAACACATGGATTATATAAACATATGCAAATGCCATTAGGGTAAAAGTTTATACATTACACACAAATTTATATTTTTAATCTTAGAACATTATTTTATTACTATTTATTATGTATTACTTTTGTTTACACTAATATAATTCTTGTATTTCTATTGATTCATTTTTTGTAATCTTCATATTACTCCTGTTATCGGGGGATAGGGACACCCCAGTTTAAATTCCTCCTTCTTATGGGTTCTCCCGCCTGCGCGCAGCAGCTGCTCAGATATCAACCTTAACAACCAGGATAGACAAGAGATTTATTTACAGATACGGAAAAAAAAAACCAAATCAAAAGAGTCCACACCCTTACAAATGTTCCAAACGAATAGAGCCCCACTTCTGCTCCTCAAGGAGCTTCGTGGGGTTTACCTCAGTCTTAGGGCACTTCTGGTTGGAAATGCCAGGACCTTGACTCCCAATCCTGTTGCTCCAGTTGGTACCAGATGAATCCAACCAACACAGGCGGGGCTCAGATGGTCTCCCAAAGGCAGGCCTGTCCGAGTGTCACCGTGGCTCAGCACTTTACCCGGGTCACCTCTCCTCCGCCTTCACACAGGTCTTGCTCCTCAGGAACCAAGTGCTGGGGAGGTGAGGAAGCTCCAGAGGACCCCGCCGGGTCCTTCTTCCGAGGCCCCAAACCTCCGCGCCTGATCCCAATCTCCAGGCTCTCGCTCTCACTCCACTCTCCACGCTCCTCTCCAAAATTGTGTCCATACACTCCAC
>PVHY01015378.1:0-36095 GCA_004024945.1 Uropsilus gracilis
GGGGGGGGTAGTATCCCAAAAATCACTTATAGAGGTTGTGATCTAAATAAATCATATTTGAAAACAACAAAAATGTTTCTTCTGTTTTGTAGATTGAATGGAATGGTAGGGATGACAGCAGAAAAACCAATTTGACTACCTCTTGGAAACTTTAAGAGTGGAGTGTATGACAACTTTTTGGCTGTTCTATTTAGAATATGGAAGTACTTACAATTTGTTGTCCTTAGTGTGGGGATTTTGCCAAAATTCCAAGACAGGAAATGTCCCATTCAACATATTATGGCACATAGTTTTTGAAAATTTTAGAGAACCATAAAGAAGGAAAAATCACTTGTCATTCCTCTACTGCTACAGTTTTTGTGTCAATACCTACTCTCCTTAACTAAACATATCTTATAGGTGAATTTGTGTAGTCTGAATATTTTATAAATAATCCCTTTCTTTTTAAATACTGTCAAATATAATTTATTGTTCTCTTACAGCTCAGTTGTCAGTGGTTTTGCATTATTTTATAAATTTGCAGTCACAAGGACTCTTAAATTGCTTATAATGTTTCTTTCTGTATATAATATGTTTGTGAACATCTTTTCCCATTAATTAACTTGTAAAATATATTTGGGTGCCATATGTGCCAGGAATCTATTCAGAGATGGGTGACTAGAATATGTTAGGGAACAAGAAAAATGCAATATGACTTTGTGAGAGCAATGAGGAAAGTGTAAGCTTTTGGAGTGATCTGTATGTGATCTGTATCTACTATCTTGATTGTAGTGATGGTCTCATGAGTATGTTTATATGTAAAAAATTAACAAATTTTATACCTTATATATATATGTAGTTGTATTTAATTTATACCTTTATAAAGCTATTAAATTAAAAGCTATTAAAATTAAAATTAGAAGACAATTTTCTAAAGTATACTTAAACATCATGTGTATTTAGAAATTAAGTTCTAGGTAATATGGAAGCATATTGCACAATCTCTTAACTTTAGAGAGGGTATCAGACATTTGAAATGAGAATGAAACTGAGTTAGGTATAAGGTGGGGAAAGCAATGGAAAGGTGAAAGAAGAATCCCAGACAAAAAGAAAAGAAAATTTCGTGATCGATCCTGAACTGTGGAAAAAAGTCATGCAAAAACTCAGTGATCTAAAAGATGGACTCTGTAACTTTAAATTAAGAGAATGGGATAGATAGTAAGAGATGAAGGTGGAGAATTAGGCAGAGACCATATCTAAATGAAAAATTTCTTAAATCATATCCAAAGGCTAAAGAGTATTAAGTAATTATAC
Source organism: Uropsilus gracilis (assembly GCA_004024945.1). Lineage (NCBI taxonomy): Eukaryota > Metazoa > Chordata > Mammalia > Eulipotyphla > Talpidae > Uropsilus > Uropsilus gracilis. The sequence continues at coordinate 1,294 of PVHY01015378.1, forward strand.
ATCATATGTCTGTGTATAGATGTGTGTGTGTGTGTGTGTGTAAATATGCTGAAACTCTTATGTGGAGAATGCTTTGTTTATAAGAGAGTTAAATGTATTTAAATTAATGCTGCTACTATGCCATAGATTTTATAGTGTCTGATACTATGACTTAAACAAGCTAGGGTCACTCATTATGGTTAAAAGAGCATTTAAGAGATAGACTTGATCAGACAGTGATAAATTGAACAAAGTGGGGGAGAGAGGAGATATGTGTATTATGATTTTCAGCTTTTTGGTTACATATAATAGGTGAGTATCATTCCCTGATATTGTTAACACTGGGAATAAGACAAACTACAAAGAAAGAAATCTCTTTCATTGTGGGCACATTAAATTTGAGATGCCTGTGTGATAAGCAAAATAAATAAAGCACAAATTAAATACCTAAATCTTAATCCTTAATGTTAAAAGCACCAAAATAAATAGAACACCAAAATAAACTTGAACTTATAGTAATAATCAAATAGAATTCTCAAATAACCAGGTATATATAAATGGACCCAAGCAGAGATGGGTTGGAGATTTGCTTTCAGGAAATTTAAGAGTATAGGTGATTACTTAGGGTATGACATGGTGCAGGTTTAGACTGAGTTTTAAGAATTCTGACATTGACTGTTTTATTATAAAAAAAAGGGACAAGCAAAGGAATCTGAGAAAAATAAACAAAAGATGTATAAAAGTGACTAAGGAACTAAGAAGTTGCTACTGACAAGTCAAATAGGGTGACAAAATTGACTACTGATTTATCACTATATAATTAGGGCTATATTATTTTTCTGTTAGCATTGTAACAAATTACCACAAAACGAGTGACCAAAATCAACACAGACTTAGTCTCTTAAGTTTCTAAAGACCAGAAATTCAAAATCAGTTACGCAGGGTTAAAATGAAGGAGTCCGTGGGTTTGATTCCTTCTGAAGGTTCAAGGGGAGGATTTGTTTTTCTTGCCTTTTCTAGCATCAGATATCAGCTACTTTTCTTGACTTCTGATGCTTCTTCAAATTATGCCAGTTTCTTGTTTATGCCACCCTACTTCCTATTTTCCTGTAGAAAGTTCCTCTTTACTTTTCCTCTTATAAAGACACTTGTAACCATTCAGCCAACCTGGATAACTCAGGCTACTCTCCTTAATAACTGAATCACATCTACAAAGTCCCTTTTGCCATCTAAGATAACATATTCACAGACTCCAGTGATTAGGACATGAATATCTTGGGGGAGGATGTTATTCAGCCTGTAGGAACAGGATTCAGGTATGAAAAGAGGGTTAAGATGAGAACAATGAAGGAAGCAAGTATAAACAATCATGTAAAAATGTTGTGCTAAATGAAAAAGAGAAAAATCACAGGATAGAAGATAAATGGGACAGAGAAGGCTTTTGGTTGTAGTGTACATATTGAATATGTTTAAATACTGATGCGAAAAACCTAATGGGAAACATAGTAAAGATAGGAGAGAAGTGGGTGTAATAGGTATTCAAGTTTTCTGAGAATGCCAAAAGGCTACAATGAAGAGCCAGAAAGCCTAAACATCTCCAATTTACTCAGAAACATTTTTCAACTCATCACAGGATGGAATACTGGTAACTGTTGAAAGCAATTCCTTCCTTCCAATTTATTCATAACTAATTTCTGAGACACTATATAGCTATTTCTCTACTTTGTGCTTTTTTAAAATTTAAATTTTTATTTATTTCTGTCTCAGAGAAAATATTTAAACCTCAGTATGTTTTTTCCTTAAACTGAACAACAAAATTTCTCCTGAAGAAAGCGGTAGTTTTGTAGATCTGCATGATTGCTTTCCTTCATATTTTGAATTTCAATTTTTTTTCTAACTTTACATTGGTTTGAATTTTCTGTCAGACTTTACTAAACTGTACTATCAAGTGAACTACACTGAATGCATTATTGTTCCCAAAGGTTTACCCCTAACATTTCACATCACTATTTTCTCTCCCTCACTTCCCATTGTCATTTCTGTACATCCTGAATACAACACATCATGCTTTCCACTGGGAGCTCCAGGTGGAGCTTTTCCATGGTTTCCTATAATTGGTGTCTGCTATGCCTGCTCACTGAACATTATGTAAATTATGACAGGGACCAACAACCCAGAGGTATGAGTGTGTGTGAATAGATGTGTGTGAGTGAATGTGAGCGTATGAATGATTTCTATGTGTATCTTCTGTGGAAGGGATACTGATAGATTTTAATAGAAAATTTCAAATCTTAAGGATTCTCCTTATACCATTTAATGTAGTGATGAATTGCTCAGTTTGTAATACAATTTTACACCTATATTAGGCATTTCTTGTTTAAAAGGCAGTACTAGAGACTGATAATTAAAAAATAGCTCTATTATTTGGTGTGAAAAAATCTACTGGAAGAGTAGTGTGAAAAAGAAGAGGGGAAGCTGGGTAACTAAAGATGTAATCTCTACTTTAGAGTGGGTGGTCAGACTCAATCTCTCTGAGAAGGTTGTTTATTAAGCTAACTCTGGATATCAGTTACCTAACCAGGATGTTAAACTAAAGGCTATATGTCATTCAGCATATTAAACAATTACACAGCATTTCAGAAAAGATAGCAATAAGGTTTGATGATGGTGTCCAGAAAGTTTTCAGATAATATAGTTTGGAAGATGGGACATAGGTAGGTGGAAACAAAGGCGAAGAGATAAATGAATCTGAAAAGCAAGCTAAGTGATGGTGCCAATGTAGAGGGCAGCACAGAAGTCCAGGAAACTGGAAGTTATTGATTTTGGTTGAAGCCGATGGTAAAATTTTATGAAGTGAAGTTTAAAAAGGTGTATGAGAGCATATTGTGTAAAGTCTTAAGTGGTTTTGTGGGAATCTGTATCTTAAAAGCAATGATGTAGCAGCATTAAAAGTAAAGAACAATATAATGACACAGTTGAAGCTGTAGTAGTGAGAGTCATCATTTGTTGAATTTACTTTGCCAACTACTTTATATATATTTATATACATATAATTCCTTTTTATATACTTCTCAGAAAACCAGTAGCATATTATTACTGATTAATGGATCTGATACTCAGCTATGGTCACTAACCTGTCAGTGATGCTAGAAAGAATTTGAATTGAGATAGAGAAATGTTCAAATCAGGGAGGCCAGTTAAAATATGATACAGTGGTATAAGTGGTAAAAAGTCATGGAGTAGAGCAGTGGACCAGAGATAAGAAAAGGGTTAAAGACATTTTGGAGTGCAAAGTCTAGAAGATTAAGAATAACAGATTGTGTGGAAAAAGAAAGGAATATTTTCGATGCTATTTTCTAAAGATGAAATGTTTCATGGCTATTAGTTTCAATTTAAATGTGAATAATATCTTTTCCAAATATTATTTTTAGTATTTCAATAGATATAGTCAGCATATGAAAATTTTAAAATATATAATAGTTTGAGAAAGGGAAGACTCTTCTAATTCCTCATACCAACTGATAATCACTGTAATGTTCTGGTACATTCCTGAACTTTCAAACATGTATACATTGGTAGTTGAAGGATTCATTTAAAAACATTTAACACATTTATTATTATATTCTAAATAGAATATTACCGTCTCTTACATTTTCCATTGAATTATTGTTTTTTCATATTATTGTATGAATTTTAAATACATTTTACTGCCAGTATTGTATTCCATAATAAAGGTTTCCATTACTTCATTTAATAAAATTCTGTCTTCTTTTGGGTTATCTGTTCCACAGCTAGTGGGAAGGAGATGGGGTCCCCCTCATCAGGGCCCCCCTCCCTCTATTCCATTGACCCCAAATCCAGCATGTTGACCTCATCAGTACTGAATCACACTGGACTGAGTGAGGCAGTCCAGAGAGGGGGCAATGCTAGATGTTTTGGTGTTCCCTTCTTCAGGATCTCAGCTTTTCTGCTGGAGAAACATCCTTTACATTCTCCTCATTACTGGTGGAGGGGTGAGGGCTGAGAGGAAAGGTGTGGAGTCAATATAAAGTAGGTGATTGTCACTTCCCAGAGATCAGATGATACCCTTCTTAGACTGTTCCATTTTTCCTTTTATATTTTTCTCATATTCTTTTCTTATTTAAAGTTTTAAGAAATTAACATAAGTCTGTTTTAATTTCTATTTCTGATTCTCACTTGTACATTTAGACACCACCTTCCACTATAGCCTCTATTGATCCCCTTGACTTTGTCACTGGCAACTTTACAACAACAGCAGCAACAGCAGCAACAACAACAACAAAAGACAATTTAAAAGAAGACAAAATGGTGCATATGAGGTAAAATGGAGTTTTGTCTTTTGATTCTAAATTCAAGCCTCCTACCACACTCCCACCTCACCCTCACTCCTATTTGTAGGTATAGTGTCGCTAGTAAGATACAAAGAATGTGTCAAATTGTAACTTTGAAGCTATTCTACAGTACACAGTCAATATGAGCAAGAAAAAAAATCTGTTGATGTTTCTGAAGCACTTTAAATGGGATTCTCAGGGAAATTCTTTCAAGTTTTAAATAGGTCCCTCAAATTCACACGATTATTGGTAAGAAAAATAAACAATGACTCCTAAACTCTAGCACACTCTGCTCTCCTCCACCTACCTACCATATGGAAAGCCAATATGGAACTAATAATTATTTCTTCAACAGTGCAAATTACCTCTGTCTTTTATTCCCAGACTATCTTAAACACAGGGTTCCCTTTTATGTTATAGCCAGAAGGGTTATCTTGTTAAAAACTTGTCCCACCATTCTCCAAAGTGCCATTCAGGGATCCACTCATGCGACTCTCATTAATGACAAAGACCCGTGTCTAAAGGAGTATGCAGAACCCCAGAGAGTGGAAAGATTCAAAGTGTTATTGAGGCCAAACCATCTCATCTATAGGTGAGCCTTCAGGGTCATGGTAGATTCACCCCGATGAAATAAAGGGTAGAGTTTTCCTTGTGCCTGGGCCTCCTGTGCAATCACTAAATGTAGAGCTTCAGATTACCTCCTCCACACTGAATACAAATTACCCAATAAAACAAACAAAAGCTCTCCAAGGCTACAGCCTATAAATTGTTTAGCTCTATTCAAAAAACATGTCTTCTATCAGTACAGTAGCAAAGTTAAATATCTGCATTTCTAAGAATTAGAATTGCTTAAAATCAAATTACAACTTAATTCCATTCCACATTGCTTCTAAAACTGTTTCATAAAATTAAAAATATACTCAAAAATCTGAATACATATTCGCTTTCTTTATCTCACTTTCATGACTATAGCTTTTATTAATGTAGTTTTATGGGGGTGAGAATTCTAAAGAAAACATTTCTATTAATTTAGATGTTGCAGAACTATAAGAGACTGCTTATTCAGACTCTTGATTAAAACAATACTTTCAGGTTTGAGGATTTTTATACTCTACTGGAGAACTGAACAAAAACCCTGTAATTTAGTTATGCAACATTACTCAGTATAACTGGCACTTTATAGTTTCCTATGTTCAAACACGAATGGGGAAGGAACATTCCTCATCCTTTGGAGGACATGGACTGTATTTTGTTAGGATAGTCATCTTGTTATGTACCATTCAGCTCAGCCCCATTAAGCTTTTGGGCCGAGAATTGCTGCTTGCTGCCAGGATTAATATCTCAGTATTTTTCTGTCTTAGTTTATGGTTACTTTTCAAGAATTAAATGATCATTCAGAAAGTTGGCTTCAGTTTATGAACTGTTAAACCTATAGTAGATAGGATAGAGCAAAAGTGAAAGCATGGAAGTTATTAGTATCAACTTGCCCTTGCTGACAGTTGCTGGTCTTTTTTTTCTTCAAAGTTGAAGATCCATAGTTCTAAGTCTTCCTCTCTATGATTCTAGGTCTTACATCCATAGGTTGAATTCCCCTAGTTATTAATGAGATGCTAATTCAGTGGCCATCAACATTTCCTCCTTTAAAAGGGATTTTTTTCTTTTCCTACCATCGTATTCATTCAACAAGTAAGTTAAAACATGCTATGCAATAGTAAATCAACAAATAATAGAATGAAAATGAGAGCTTTGTTTATTTTTTGTTTGTATCGTATCATATATTCACTATATGATTGTTAATAAAATGTGTCCGAGGGACAGCCCTGGAAATTAAAAATCTGTAGTCTATAGAATGGATGAGCAGCTGGTGGAAGCACAAGTATTCAGCAGCAACAACTCGATTTTAAGTACTAGACTAGTTCAGATGCACATCTCTCTAGTCACTAAGTTAAATCTTTACAGTATTATTGGATGTAATGGGAATTATGAATGAATAGAAGAATATATTGATTAACATAGATGTCCAAAGTGTTTAATTTATTTGCTTATTGCTGCTCACGTTTGCCAGTTTCTAGCTTCTAGTGGTCTTAGAATATTTCCTAGTAGTGATTCTTTAGAAATTACTTACTTTGGCAGTACTTGATTGCTGTGGCTTTTACAAATACAAATAGATGCTAAAAAAGCAATTTTCTTGTTATACTTGCAGCCTGAAACAAAGGAAAAAAGAATGAAGCACAAGACTTTTTTTCCCCCTAGTGGATAAATTCACAATGTAAATATGTAAATATGTAAATAATTTATGTTAAATGAAGAGTTTTTTTCCCTCCTTCTACATGTGGCTTATACTTGGTTTCTTTAAGGATTTTTCTCTCTCTCTTTTTAAATGAAAGTTAATTTGATTTAGGACCTACAAACACAAGCACATAATTACAAATTCTGTTTACATCTAAGGGTCTCATTAACCACTGTATTTTTAAAAATGGACAGGTTCCAGTTCACTTTTTTTTTAAGAACAGCTGTCACAGTTCTCATATTCCCACTTCTATTTTAATAAATGCTTATTCCTAGGCCACTTTACCTTGATTCTCTGTTTTTGCTACTATTCAACCACATACATATATTCTATAGTTTAGAAGCCAGTTGTTTATAAATCCTTTTTCTGGTAGTGAGAATTTGTTGAAAAAAAGTTCTCAGTTGGAGACATCCTTTTAAACTCATCTTTGTCTCCTTGCATAGAACCTGGCATATCACTATCACCTGTCATCTTGTACTTACCTGTTGTACAAACTCTAAAACTTGAGGAATAACTTAATAAAGTTTCTCTTAACTGATGTGTTCAGATCTAGCGTATACTATGCTCAAATCCTCTAAAGAAGCAAATAGTTTTCCGAGAAGCAGGCTACCATCCAGTCTTCATTGGCAAGGTTTAAACTTCTAATGAGAACTGGCTGCTATTCTGAGCCAAGAGCCTTGTCTGCCTGTTTCTGTTTAGCTGCAAGACCTTAATCTTCATCATTCTCAAACCCCCATTTGTTTTCCAATTTTTTCTCACATTCTTGACATAAGCCAAATAAAGTAGTTCCATTTCCTGTCCGTCTTAATACCATCTTTTTTCAGGATGCTCATGGATATCAGATTTCTCTGCATTTTTACCACTAGAAAAATCATTTTTTTCTGCTTTCAATCCATAGAGGAAAATTCTCCTCTGCTGATTTTTGATTTTGGTTAAGAGTTACCTTTTTATCATAGATGTGATAAGGGAGTATTACAGTTTTGATAAACTCAGAATATGAAATATGTCAAAGGACCAAGGAATAGAGAAGAGAGAGGGATGATGTTTGCTGTGCTCAGGTTCTGAGAACAAACTTCAGATTTTATCCGGCAAACCACAGGGCAAAAGTCATTTCAGAAAAATCCATGGCATATAGAAAGACCTAGAGGCATAAAAGAAAATGACATAAAGGACTGCAAGGAGTTCTGTATCTCTGAAAAACAAAAAGTAAAAATCAAATTGCAGCCATCCCTGCTTATAAAGCTTCACTAGAAAAAAAAAAAAAATCCTGTCTCTCTCTAGCATGTGGTATAACTTTGGATATATGGTTGCAGAATTTAAAGGAATTCAATAATTGTAGGGTTGGAAATTTGGATACCTGTTTTTGAATGCTAATCCTGGCATTAAGGTTGGATCTAAGTTAAAATGAATGACAATCATCTGTAAATTTTGAAGCATTATGAAGTGAACACCAAGGCACTTAAAGAGAAAAAATAAGAGTTGCAGTTAAGAGATTAACTATTTTTCATACTGTAAAAAGGAGGACATTTAAAGGGTTACAAACCTGGCAAAAGAGTAAGAACTCTAGGGAAAAGCTTGCAGAGTAAGAGAGTGTTAGATGTCTGAATAAGAGTTATGTGTATGTAATTGCAAATTCGCAGGTTGAATATGTATATTAAAAGAATCAGGGAATTCTATAGCAATGTGCATGAGCAGCTCAAAAGTGGTTTGTTTGTTTGTTTTTTAACCATGCTACCTGGAAAGGATATCTCTGAAGAATATAGGAAAAGGATCCCTGATTTTCAGGAATTGGGAACTAAACATAAATCTGAGCAGTTTCAAATAAGTTCTGAATTACAGATTGTCATGTTGTGGGACTTAAGAAATACGTTACATCAACGTCTTTATGAAAGATGCCAGATGTGTAGAATTTGGAGCAAATGAGGGTGTATTATGTACCTCACTTGCTCCAAATCCCAATGTCTTGGGACTGAAAGTAGAAAGAGAGAATAGAGCATAACTTATTTATAGGAGACTGGCTGGAATGTAACTGGCTTAAAATCAGCAGAGCTTCTTGAGAAATTAAAAGTTTGATAATTTGTGGTATGGGAGTACAAAGGGAGTACAAAGATGACCTTACCACTGAAACATCAGAAATTAATGACAACACTAGGAAGTCATTAGGAAGCTGTAGGAAGTCCTAAAGCTTTTGCCCTTCATAACATGAAGAGCCAAGTAATGAAGATATGGGAAGGAAAGGTACAGGAGAGGTGCACCCTAGATTCACGAATAGGTAATAGTAACCCTCTAAAAGATCTACTGATCATTTACTCTGACAACACAAGATCTATAAATCCTTCTTGTGTTTTCCATGGCTAGGCACAGATTTAATGTCCGTTTTAACATTTTTAAAGATACATTTTGATTCATTGCTCATAGCTAGGACACTGCATACTCCCCCCTCCCAACTATGAAGGATGTTTAGACATGAATTTTATGCTGTAAAATACTGCTATTGCAAGTGAAGGTTCTTGCTAGTGTTTTCTTCTGTTTGACTTGAAGTGCTTTACTTTCTTGTTCTCTGCTAAACTTACCATATTTAAGAAGAAAGAAAGCAAGAAGTATATAGTACTGAGAATATTGTAAATGCACAGCATATATTCTCAATAATATAATAGATAAAAATAAATCTGTGAGCAACTAGAGAAGCATCTCCTGTTTTGTTTTGTTTTGTTTAATTTGGCCATCTATGGAAATATGAATGCAGGCATGGTTAGCCTGTTACCCTAAAGTTTTCATGTACATTGTAACTACAAACAACAGGGATTGATTTCAGCAGTCACACAAGACAAGCTACCTTTGATTTTTACCTTTGTAACAGTTGGCTTTTGTATAGCAGTTTTTCAAGCTTCATTTACTTGGTACGAAAGAGCCCACTGTTGCTCTAACACGTATGGAAAAATAATTCTAGCCAAACACATTAAATTCATTGAGTAAATATGTATAGTGGAAAAAAGCAACTTAGGTCTGGTCTTAGTTTAAGGTCTGGCAAACAATAAAATACTCAATGAAGTTTAGTTTTAAAAAGTGAATTTAGTTTTGGAAGTCAGTGCTTGGTATGGCTTTGCCATAACTGGTTACTTTTGGAAAGCTGAAGACAGTTTTGATAACACTAGTTTTTATGCAATGACTCTCCGAATTTAGGAAGGGAAAAGGAGTAAATTCAGGGAGGCTGTTGATGTCAATTATATCCCAAAGGCTTAAGGTTCTATGTGGAAAGTACTGAAACAGAAAGTACTGAACAGTAAAGAGCTGGAGTGCTGCCATCTAACTGGAAAACTTCTTGTACTTCAGAAATGCAAACTGGCATCAGGTGCTCAGAATATGGCTTAGACACATGTTTTGTTTGGCCTTGGTGTCTTAAAAACAACCTTAACTTCTTTGTCTTTATGTAGGCTTGTATTTGCATTGCTACTTTGCCCACTACACTCTACTGTCTCATACTCACCACACTCCATTGTGTGTGTGTGTGCACATCTGACATTACTTGAGTTTGCAGCACCTAAAATAACTTTTGATTTTTGTAGCAATATAAGATTATAATAGAAAAATTTTGGAAACATAAGAATTGAGATGATTTTTTAATTAATTGGTTTAATTATTCTGCCATGCTTGTCCCTGGTATGTTTTCAGCTTTAAAAGAAGAATCTATAAATAATACTACCTGCTAGGCTACCATATAGGCTAAACACAAGCAAAATGTGGAACTCGAATAAGACAGAGTGTGAGAGTTTTGACTTTTTTTTTTTAACTTCGTACACCTCTTAACAACTGTTCCAACTGACCGTTTAAACTTCTGTTCTGTATATGTGTGACAATAGATAGTACATCATCTTGACTACACAATGAAATCAGTGGTGGATCATTATGGTTTTGTGATTTTTGCACCATGTTTACATTTTATTTTAATGGGGGGGGGGCACAGTTTTGCTTTTCCAATTGTGTTCATGTTCTTTTCACCATTATAATGGAGCTCTGACGTAGTCCCATTTCCCAATGATTTTGAGTTAGTTGATCTGGAAATTGTTTGGTTTGGGAGTTTATGCTGTGTTTTGTTTGTTATTTTTAATACTCTCCTGTTGTTTCTAATGAGCAGCTGAAGCTTGAGAACCATAGCTTATACCATTTTAGTGGAAACATCACTGATTTGTAAAATGTAGTAAAAACTAATTTGGTCATTCTCAGACTATTTTGCAATAAAACAGACAGCAGATGTTGCTGTTCAGTTATTCCACCTTTTAAGTTAGTATCTGTCAAAGTGTAACAGTACTAATAGTGCTAATAGTACTACATAATAAGCTGAATGATTGCCCCTCCCCCCCAAAAAAAAAGGTCCTAACCCTTAGAACTTGTGTTATTTTACATGGCAAAAGGGACTTTGAAAATGTGATTAAAAAATCTTGAGGGCAGTGCTGTAGATTATCCAGGTGGGCCCAATATAATCAAAAGAGTGTTTATAGGGAGAAACAGTACAGTTCCAGTCAGAGAAATGATGTAAGGATTGAACCAGATGTCAGAGAAGAGAGGGCAGGTTACTGCTAGAATTACTGCTGGTTTTGAAAATGGAAAAAGAACCTGGGATAGGCGAGGAAATAGATCTGTAATCTTCCAGAAGGAATGCACCAAATCTATTACTCAGTATCAAATTTCTGCCTCCAAAACTGTAAGACAATCAATTTTTTTGTTTCAAACCACTAAATTTATAGTGGGGCTTGTTGTGCTAGGAATAGGAACTAATAAATGTGTAAATTAATTAAAAATGTAGTTTATCAAGGCTTTCCCATATCAGGATCTCAGAGATTAGCCCCCAAATTCATAATTTAATGGGCAAGCTACATGATTCTGATACACAGTAAAATTTGAAAATCTCTACTTTAGATCATCATTTAATCAGTTATTTCCCCCCAAATTTTTGCATCAAATGGCTTTTAAGTGGGAGGGCATATATAAACTACAAATATTCAGTTCATCTGATTATAGAAGCAATTATGAAATTGATTTAAAATGACCTTATGGAAAAATAATTTAAGTTAAAGACAGTAGTAGGAAGATCCTCAATATCTAGTATGAGTGCTGCGCTAGTAAAAATGCGTGTTGTAAGATGGGTTTGATCTTTAGTAAAAAAATTATAGACTTCAGCTTAACATATCCTTATTTGGTGAGCACACAGTTGCTGATATCATTTGACAGTCCTTCTTGTTCCAGGAAGCTTTGAAGAAGAGGCAAAGTCAGTGTAAGAATCCCAAATACTGTCTTCATTTCAGTTTCAGTGTTGTTCTCATAAAAAGTTTAATTTGAACCTGAAGTGGAACAGTTAGCATATATTCACATGCTTTAAATGTTCATGCATTGTCAGAGAGTAGGGGGCAGGGGGAGGAATTTACATTTTAATAAAATGTCTGTGATTTCAAAATAACTTGATTGACTACCGCCCAGTGAGTGAAAACCATATGCAACCAGTATATGTGGAAATTCTCTGCTGCTTTGATTCTCATAATGAAAACTTTGAGAGGCCCCACATCTGTTCCCTTAGGTCTATTTAATCCCATTGTGTCTATTTAAACTGTCTGCAAGTATGTGCAGGGTTTTGAAGAGTAGGTACCTCTCTGTGGGAAACCGCATGGAGACTACTGATTCATATCCTAAGGTTTCTGGTGTATTGAGAGCCAAAAGTTTCTCCTTTGACACTGAATGGTGACTGTTTAGCTGCTATAACATTACCAGTCTAAGCAGTCCTCAAAGTTGTCTGTATATGAACTTTTCATTTGACCCAATTGGGTACTCTACATTTGTCACTTCAACCTAAGAACAATTTTCTAAAAATATTGAAGTCACTTCTGTTATTTATAGCACAGTTGGTAATTTATTCATCAAACTAGCTACATGCATAATATCATACTTTAAAAAATATGGTGCAAAGATCTAAAGTTCAAAGAAGTATAACAATCAGTTGAAAAATACTCACCAGACAAGTAATCATATACTCGTGTCACCTGACATTCAGTGAACAAGCTGATGAATGAGTTAGGATTTAAATGGTAATTATCATTCATCATTATAATAGACTTATTAATTCATAAATTCTTGGTAAGCCAATTTTCTATAAAGAGGTTAATAATAAAAGTGGAAAAGAAAAAAAATAGCCCCAATATGATAAAAAATGTAAGCGCTAAAATATCTTTACTGTCACATATCTCTCCTAATTATCCAGTAGCTTTATATTAAAATGTTTCTTAACACAAGATGATATTTTCTCAGCATTTTGAGAGACCAAAAATTACAATTCCTTTTTATTATTATCACCCTCATTCTTCTCCATATGAACCAGCATAAATTTAAAAACCAAACTGAGATAACATTTGAATGTTATAAATTAAAATAAACTGAAATTGTTTTAAACAGTGATTCTTATTGGTAGTAAGGACCCAAGTATCACATTTTAAGTATTTACTAAGTCAGGTCTTGCATTTTACACTGTAGTATTATACATGTACCTATTTACTTCAGATTTATATGGCTAAATATGACAAATTGAGCCAAACATGAGCATGATTAAGACTGTTCTTTAGATTGAAAAAAGTCATATTGAAATCAATTTTAATTCCAGTAACAGGCATTTTAATTGCATTTTGTATTCCCTAGTAGTGTAACAAAAGGAAATATGAGGGGCAGCTGCAGAAGAAAACATAAAAAATAGCTTTAAAAACTGCTAAAGGGTCAAATATGTAAAATTTTGAAATTAATTTCATTAAACAGCCATTTAAATTTGTTTCTGTTCATTTTATTCAGGGAAATAGACAACTATTCTAGATGCCTAAGTTTGACTCTCAATTTGGAACATGAATCATAAAATGTCACGATAAATAGTTTTTATTGTACCTCCTATTTTCCTGATTACCAGCAAAAAAAATGGGCTATTGTTGAACTTAACAAACTCAGTTTCAAGTAAATAGGGTTAAACAAATAAACATAAATATGCTTAAATTTAGTCAACTGCAGAATCAGAATATGAGATTCCACTTTAAATTTTTTCATTCCAATTTTTAGGAAAATTTCAATTATAAATCAAAATAGTGTTATCCCCTTAAGTTGGGCATAGAGTTTGAAGAAATAAGATTACATTAATTAATAAGGTACTGATAGGATAGAGATTAAGTAAGATCAAATGTATAGATATGTTCTCTATTTTCAAATAACATAATAATTACTCTGAATTTAAAAAAAAAATTCTTGTTAGGTGAATGTGATAACCAGTGAACTATGGAAACAAAAAAATTTTTTTTTTTTTTGTATACAAGTAAAGTTAATATATTGTATAGGTTCAGATCTCCAGGCTATCCAACAACCTGTATAAACTTCTATAAACAAACTTGGAGTTTTGTTTAAATAATAACTATATAATTAGGACCACATAACCCAACAAATATTTGATACACAGAGCTTCTAAGTTTTTATACCTTGGAAGGAATGAAGAAAATATATTAAAAAATTGATAATGCCCAACAATGGCTTAGAAACATTGTCCTTTCCCTTTTGCTTTCTCTATCTTTTTCTCTACCCCTCCCTCCTTCCTTTCTTCCTTGCTTCCCTATTGGCTCTCTCTGTCTCTCTCCCTCTCAACCCTCCCTTCCCCCCTGTTTTTCTCTCTCTCTCTCCCTCTCTTTCTTTCTTCCTTTTATTTATCTTTTTCTGGCTTACTTATGTGTCTTGGATAAGGTATGTGTTAGAGAAGCACCGTGTTATTCTGTCTGTAGGCTCATGTTTATGTTTCTTGAACTGAATAATAGGACAGGAAGTCAAACTTCAGAGTTCTAAAGAGACACATGACCCTCACAACTGTATTGTATTAAAATTCACAGCTCCATAAAGATATGAGATGCTTACAACCATATTAGAGAAGTTAAGCATATAATTCATATCTTTTCTTGCTGTCCTCTTATTCTCCCTTAAAGGCCAAAAGCAGAAATTCCTGACAAAGGAAATTCTCTGTCAAACAGAAAACTTAATGCCCAACCCAAATAAATGGTTAAAGAGATTAATAAAATAAAAATAAACCATAGCATTATCTGTTCTATTGGACCTTAAACACAAGGCTGTAACTGAGTTTCTTAAGATGTCTTTTGGCAAATTTGCCTAGAACTTCTTCCAGACCATTTGACCTGGCTTTAAATGTTGGTGGCTAGAGAGAGAAGTGTTATTGAGCTATGAAAATCTCTGTTACTACAGACACTCCATAGGCTTAGTTAAGAAGTTTTCCATAGCTGGGTATGGTGGCACACACCTGTAATTCCAGCTACCTGGGAGACTGAGGCTAGGGATTACTTGAGTCTGTGGGTTCGAGACAATCCTGGGCAACATAGTGATACCTAGTATCTAAAAAAAAATAAGTTTTCCGTAATACCTCAAGTTGTATGAGAATTACAACTTTATTTACAAAGCATTGCTAGAACTGCTAACCTGTTGCTTGTCCACATCTGATTTTCTGTATAGTCTTTTGTAAACATAAATGCAAAGTTGCAATACTTTCAAAGTTGTAAAAATATACTATTTTTCTTTCTTTACAACCCTCAAATTCAGCTTTGTTATTTAGTAAAGTCACACTGTTATTTGTTAAATTTAATTTCAGAAAAAGATATGAAGGATCCGACCACTAGTGCGTGTTTGTGTGTGTATGTGTAAGTGTGTGTGTGCTTGTGTGTGTGTGTGTAGCAACAGAATACTGATTAAGAGAGGGAAATTCATGTACATTGTAAGCACAATTTCCAGAAATCTGTCTTCCATCTAGAGACAGAAACAATCAATCATGACTGACATGATAAGATGCAAAGAGTAAAGATGGCACGGCCTGATCACCTACAGAAACTGTTATATTTATCCCATCTGTAACTCATTCATTGTTTCTCCAGTTTTCTTAACATTCCCCCACTCACCTCTGAAAAACTGGCAGAAAGTTCAGATGGGTTTATTTTTATGACCCTATGGTTTCACTCTATTCAATATTTTGGGGGAAATGCCAACCCTCATGCTGACTTCTTTTATTAAATATTTTTTAAAATATGCATGATCTGAAAACTGAGAATTCTATATTTATCCAACTAGTCAATTTAGTGTTTAAGATACCTAATCTCCTAGCACTTAACAGCCAGGCACCCCATAAGGTTTCTTGGGAAAGAGGGCATTCTTACTGTGATAGCAATGAAACATTGTTTTTCAGATGGATTCTATCTCATCTGCCAGTAAAGCACATGAAATCCAAAACTAACCTAGTGGGACACTTATTCTTTAAATTCCCTTACTCTAAGTCACTTCTCTAACCTATTTGGTGGTACTTATGAAATAATAGAAAGAGTAGAACCAGGACACTCACCCTAGGTTTTGTCTATGTGCCTGAGGGAAATCAAATTATTATTCCCTCTAACACTAAAGGAAGTTTGCAGCCCTATGAGAAAATAGGCCTGAATATGGATGGAACAACAAATATTTCTCACTCTGATCTCCCCTTTGCCTTAAATTGTGAGTTTAAATTATGGAATGTGATATTTGGAAACGTATAACGTTTTCTTTATACCGAATTATTTCCTTTTTGTTTTTTACAAATTATATATATATATATATATAATTTGTATATATATTTGTATATATATGTATATATATATACATATACAGAGAGAGAAGCAAGACATTACAAGCAAATAATATTTAAAAATTTACATGAAAAGGGTCATTCTTTTTTTATGTGTTTTCACACTCATAGCATTTGTTTTTGTTGTTTTGTAGAATGCAAAGCAATGCATCTACATTCATATTCATACATGACACATTCAATAAAACAAATTTTGGCATGTAAAAATCTTGGTGCTAAAGAGAATGGTATATACAAGTAAATATATATATAGAGAGAGTGCATTTTTAAGAATAATGTACAATCCAGATATTTAATTTTTTCAATAAACTCCTGGTAGGAATGTTAGCTTCTGTTTGCAGGAAGGTGATCTTTGTGCAGGCTTGTTATGAAGCTGGCATACACAGCTGCAATTATACAAACTGAACAAATATGGAAACATTTCCATACTGACTGGTAATTCATTGCTGAGCCCTTGAGTACCGATTGTCACCTTGGGCATTTCAGACACCTTAAGAATTCTTTGGACTATCCTACAATCCCACAAAGAAAGGGTTTGTGTGCAGCAGAGCTGTAGTCCTATGGCACTGGGGGTCAGAAATCATTCTGTTTGTTTTGTGCCTTTGTTGTACTAGTTGCTAATTTTTTTAAATCATCTGTCTTCATGTTGAGTTCTAGCAAGAAGTTTGTCCTTTCCTTTCCCAAAGGTTTCATGAGCGCTGAAAAGTTGCCCTTATCTGTTGTGCAGAAGGTTAGTCAAAGGTTTGCAGAAAATGAAGGAAACCTTTGTGGGATTGTAGGATAGTCCAAAGAATTTTAGGTGTCTGAAATGCCCAAGGTGACAGTCGGTATTCAAGGTCTCAGCAATGAGTTACAGTCAGTACGGAAATGCTTCCATATTTGTTCAGTTTGTATAATTGCAGCTGTGTATAACAAGCCTGCACAAAGATTACCTCCCTGCAAACAGAAGCTAACATTCTTACCAGGAATTTAACTGAAACGTTTTCAATGTCTGGATTGTGCAACAGATGGCAACAGCACAAAACAAAGAGAAATGAGATGGGTTAGTACTTAAGAGAGTTCCACACAGAGTTAGAGAAGTCAGAGAAGAACGAGAGAATAATGCCTTGTCTTGGAACAAGACATAAGGTCAGACTTAAGGCATGTGGAAAACAGAAATTTTTTTACTGTATAGCAATGGGAATAAACTGGAAGAAGGAGTGTAGGAATAGAGAAATGCATCTGATGCAGTGATTTTTGTCTGTGGGTATCCAGGTAGGCTAACACAGGCATCTAAACATGGCTGTATCTATGATTTACATATACCTATCATTCAGAGACATAGATATGAACTGTGTAAATCTAATGCAGAAAACTAGGGTAGCAGAAATCTAGCAATGAGAGACCACTGAAGTAAAAAGTAGCACAGCAGTCTTATTGCTCAACCCAGTGACGTAATGTAGAGTAGGAGTTGATTCTAAGAATTGAAAAACCAAGGGACTTGGGAATAGGGGGAAGGGAAACTTCCAGTATTAATGGAGCATTCTTTGAATTTCAGTTTTTAAGATTAGTTTGTGGACAAACACTTGAGATTAAATCCCTTTTTTAAAAAACTCCTTTTCCTTTGCTCTTTTTTTTTGTCTTTGAAATTGTGGCCCCATCATTCCCTGTTTTTATATCTGCTGCCATTAGATTTTTTTGTTTTGTTTGTTCATTCTCTCCAATGCATAGATTGATAGATTGTGATTGCATCCAGACATATATATATATATGTATATATATATGTCTATACTGTGTATATATATATATATATATATATATATATATATATATACTGTGATTTTTCTAGTCCCTTCTATCACATATAACTTTTGGCAGTAATCCTGGCACCGCAGATTGGGAAAATTTCTTTTGTTTCATGGAGATTTCTTCTCTACCTTCAACTTTTATGAAGTCTTTATCTTGGTCCCAAAGGTGACAGTCAGCTAGCAACTGATCTGTACAAAGAGGCAACAGTGTTTACAAACCAGACAAGCTGAGGAAATGGTGTTAGTTCCATTGTAGAATTAAAATACAAGACAGATAAACTCAGTCATATGACCCAATTTTTATACTGTGTACCAGTTCAGAAAGCATGTAATCAATGCTGCCACTCAGAGGAGGTTTGTTATTTGGCACTAATTTTTACAAGCAATAAGATAGCTCCTAAGTCATACTAACTAGTAGCTGGCTGTGGGTTCTGGTCAAGTGTTGATCATCAGTATGATCCATTTTTTTAACACTATAGCATGTTAGAGAATGTAGCCATTGCCCTCTCAGATAGTGACACAAATACACACCCATGCATACAAAATTGCCAGCATAGTATATGAAAGGGAAATAGTGTACAATATTAAAGAAATGAAAAAAGATGTATATAGAAAAAAAGAATAACATCTTGAGAATAGATATTCACCTCTTAGACCTAACACAAGGAGAGTCAGTAAACCTTTTGCCACACACACCTAAGAACAAGAAAGCAGTTGGAAATGCAGAGCTAAAGTATTGGCTCAGCCAATTCCTGGCAAGCATATTATTGCTGGTTCCCTACTGAGTAATTGGTAATAAATACGAAACTCATACACTCGTAATCAAATTTGACTAATAATTCATATATAACTTAATCTGTTAATATTGTATAAGTTTATGCATACAATGATCAATTTATTCTTAAAGAGTTTTTTGTGGGTTTTAAGCCCAATTAATGCTTTCTATCCAGGTATTGAGAAAAAGAAACTTCCAAACCTCAAAATCTGACTTGTTCTTAGTTTGATTTTATATATGCATTCCTTTCTGGGAAAAAAAGCTATGGAAACAATGAAAAGAAGACTACAATATTTTCAGTAACAAAGACATTAATATATATCAATATAATATATATATATGTTAAATAATAGTTGATTCCCAATTTGACATACAAACACCAGGAATAAGTTTCTATGAGTCTACTCATAAGATGCTTTTTTTAACCTTATTTTTTTCCACAGTAAGGAATGATTTTATTGGCAATAGTACTCATTTATGAAACAGATGTGAAGTCAATTAATAGACTATCTTTATACTCAGTCTTTCAAATTCCTGAGTTAGACAATTGGGATCACCAAGCAAGCTAATTTGATGCTTCACCAAAAAGGAAAAAAGAGTGGATATTCTCTGCAAAGATACATGTGGATAGAATTTAAGCAAGTAAAGTTTTTCTCTGCGGAATACAAAAATATAACTATATATTTTAAACACATATGCACAATGGAAGAAATCAAACTAAATGTGTGTGTTTAACCTCTTCAACTTTCTGAATATTGGATGTAGGATGTAGTAAGATTGGGTATGACAGTCAAGTAGCTAAGTTGAAAGATTTCTCTTTGTATATGTTATTTTTACCCTTCTCTCTTCAGAAGGTAAATGGAAACAGATGTCTTCTTTAAAGGTATTTAGTCATTTTTCTTCAAAAAATAATCTGATTTCACAAAGATGAATTAAATGATTGATTAACTATAATCAATACTCAAAAACAGTAAGACTGGGGCAATTAAATCATGTTTGCTATTGAATGGTCAGTTATATCTGCTTCTCATTCTTGTTTCACATCTATTACCATCCTCTGGAATAATAAAAATTCTATACCCAAAGAAGTGAGGGCAAAAAAGAAAAGGAATTGTTATATATGTATAACAATATATAAAGAAAAGGAATATATAAAGAAAAGGAATTACCTCATTATCTATATAATAATATATATGTTGCATTCGTTTTTTATCACAATAGTTTATCACTTTCTCTCTAAAAATAGAGACTAGTAGAGATGCTATTTTATAATCTGTTTTATACCAAATTTCCAAGGAAAATTTTTTTCCAATTACCTTGATTCTCAAGAAAGATTTTGTGATGTTTGCTGTAGGAATTTTTATAATCCTGTCATTGTACTTTTATTTATATCAGGTAAGGTAAAAACAATGAACACATTAAAGAGTCTATATAACTTTTAATTCTCATCTGGCATTACAACCTGATAGTTACCACTGTTGCCCAAAAATCACTTTAGGCAAAATTATGAAGTAGACCATTAGCTTTCACTTTTCTGCTTCCCTTGCTTATGCTTTTGGCATTTTTCTCTCTTCCCTTTTCTTCAGAAAACACCAAAATACCCAGTCCTGTATTGAATGGTTTCATCTTTAATTCATTAAGCAAAAATATTTAACAGATATTCCATTGAAGAATTTACTACATTCACATTTGACATGATGATAACAAAACTAATTTTATGATAAGACTTACATATGATGAAAATTCAGGCATTATGCATCATAGAAAGGAAATATACCTGATAAATAAGTCTTTGTAGCATCTCTAATGAATATGCCTTCTTTCATTCTTACAATATCTCTTAAAATTTGTGTTTCTCTGCATCTGTATACCTGTGTGTGCATCTGTGTGTGTAGAAAGTGAGACAGATTATGCTTGTCTTCACAAGCATATAAAAATAATCATAATCCTATAAACACATTCACAAATTTCTAAAAAGATTTATTTTGTATCTTGAGTGTTGCACAAAATTACCATACCCATCATATATGCAATTAAATAATACAGTCAATATTGTCTGCACATCTAAAACTTTCATGTTGCATCTATCAGAGGATGCTTTAAAGTTGCTAATCTTATTTATTTCTAGATATAGTATTTGGCAACTATTTGTGCAAATTGACCACTAGGACCAAGCAATGGCATTTAAACCAATGAGTAATCAGTATAATTGTCAGCTGTTCTTCAAGTTTCAAATTCCTCATGAGACACGGCATTTTGGCAAGCAACTGTTAGTGAACCATGGTCATATGGCAACCAATTTACGATCACTGAAATTCTAGGGCATGCCAATAATTACCAGGATGTATTTATAAGCTGTATAATTTTTATTAGTAAAATAATCTGCAAGGTAATGTCTGTTATTTTGTATATATTCTGTGTATAGTTATAATTATATGGTGATCATTTTTGCCACTAGAAATGTTAATCACTAAATGCAAACATCTTCCTCAAAATTACTATTAAATCAAAATATAAAATGCTAAGTAGACATTACAAAATATATCCTCTCTACTGTCAAAGAACATCCTTTAGAATATTCACACACTGGAGAATGTTACAGTCTAGCAAATCTACCATCCCAGCAAGCAGTGGCTCACCATCTATAAAAATTCAGAATTTGCTTAAGTTTGGAAGTTTGCCAAGGAGAGAAAAGAAGTTAGCAGACCAGAAACACGAAGAAAATCTGAATCATTATCTTAAGTTAGCACATCCATTATCCAGTAGTCTCATCATTAAAGAGGTTGTGGAAATAAGTATTAGGAAGAAAACAAAGGCCATTCTTTTTTTAAAAAATTCAAATATGCTATTTTCTTTTCTAATTTCTTATTTTCACTGTTTTCATGATGCCCTCCTTTGTCTGATATTTTTTTTTCATTTCCTAGAATCAAATATAAAGCATTGCCACATAATTTTATCTACCTTTTGCTCATTTGCAAATACTAACCTGTTTCCTACCCTCTGTTTTGTAAAACTACATTTTTGGGAAGTCAGTTTCTTTCATTGATATGAATATTTTAAATATATCACCTATCATCAAGTATATGTTGGAGTTTAGTGGTCAGCGATGAAAGTAAAATAGTTCCATCAATCAAGGACTTGCCTGTCTGGATGAAAATATTTCTAAGATAGGGATAAAAATACAGTATTTGTAAATTCCGTATACTTTTCATGTGATAGAGTGGTGGTTCTTTGGGTATTACTACCTTTAAAAGGGTAGTTTTAAATGGAAGAATCTTAGATTATACATAAAGGATGGAGAGGTCATTTGAATGTGGATAAGAAGTTTGAAATGAAGGGGGGGGGTCTTAAAGTATAAAAAGGAGATCTTTTATAGACTTACAACATGGTTATCTATTCAATATTATTTTCATTTAAATGCAGCACCATTACTAAGTAAATAAACTTGCTAATGTTAAAATTATTTGATCATATGTTAATATTGTAAGATTATTGTTACAGTGATAAATTCTTGCAGTGATAAAGTAAGTTAGTTGTGTATATTGAGAGTTACTCTCAGATCCTGTAGTGAAGCCATTCTTCATTACTCACCTCAGTAAGTGACAAGTGAAGGAATATCCAAAGGTAGATAGTAATGTTCCTCAAACAGAGGTGACTTTCTTCCAGTGTATACTTGGAAATGTCTGGGGACTTTTTTGGTTGTTGCAAATGAGTGAAATGATACTGGCATCTTGGGAGAGGAGGATGTTGCAAAATTCTATAGTGTTAACTTTTGCATTCTACAATGTTAACAATGCATAAAATAGACCCAACAATAAAGAATTATCCAACCCCAGATGCCAATAGTGCTGAGCCTGAGAAAATTTTGCATAAAGGGCGTTGAGGTATTTCTTTTTCTAAAGGCATCTCTTTTCCATCCTGAGATTCCTTCCAGGATGTGCTAGGGGCAGGCTTGCTCTGAAGGATTAAAACATGTGAAATTGATGCAACTCTACCTAAAAGCATATAATGCATTTCTCAGAGTTGAATATTAAAATATCTGGGGTAGGTCTTTAAAATACATATTCATGAACCAGGGATTCTTATTCAATAGTCTTAGAACAGGAGTCAGGAAACTTCATTTTTTAGGAATTTTAATATGAATGTTTAGAGGATCATGGAATGGAAAAAACTGATCTACTGAATAATACCCAAGTTCTTTAACATCCATATAAATTTCTACCATGATTGAACCCTTGACAATTAATTTTTCATGCACATATTGCTCCTCTCTTATTTACTTTATGTGCCAGCAATATTGATCAACCAGAAGTTCACTAAAACTCTACTATTTCATGAATTCCCTGCAGTTCATGTTTCTTCTGTCTGGATCACCTTTCCTTTTATATCCTACTAGTAGATATGAGTAGTATTTTGGCAAATGTTTAGTGACTATTCATGCACAGCAAAGAAAGAATACCTGAGTTCTAGTATTTGCCTATTTCTGTTATATAAATGCTTGTACCATCACCAATTTCAAGCTACTAATGACATTTCTGAACACTGAATTGGAAATATGTAGTCAGCTCTTGAGAAATAGTGTGAGATAGCTCTAGACAACATTGCAAGTTATCAGTATCTTTTATCCTTCCATGAAGCCTTTATCAATAACACAAAATTTTCTTGCATTTTAAAATATTGTAGGGAATATTACATTCTGTCATTCATATTCTTAACATGCACATTATTAACTAAACTGCGAATCTTTGAAATGAATACCTGTGGTTATAAAAATGTGTTCAATTGCATTTTAACTCAAATGTGTTTGTGTTTAGAGTGATTTTGGGGTATGTTTTCTTTTTTGTTATACCAAATTATTCAACAAAATGTTAAAATCTTAAAAGCGCATTTTTCCAAATTTCAGCTTTGGTAATGTTAAAGGGTATCAAGTCAAAGGTTTTTTATTTATGGGTTTTGTTTTGCTTAAGCCAAGTCATTGAAGAGGAAAGTATATCTTTTTGGAAGCCAACCTAAGCATAGTGAGGTATGTGCCCTTGGGAAGTAAACTTTGAGTTACTATTCACTAATGAGAAGTTTTCTTCCAAAGAATCCAGGTTCTCACTTATTTCAGTCTGAGGAAGCTGGATTTACTTACATTATACCTAGTCAACTTTGCTGAATTGAGCAATTTCTTCTTTTAAATTACCAGACTTCTTAACTGGGATCAATTATTCTCAGAAAGGACTTCCTTTATGTTTCATTTCTAAGTAATTATATTACTGAATTAGAATGTATTTTTTGAAGACAAAAATGTTTGATAATTGTTCTGATATCCAGAAAAAATTAAGTGAAGACTTTTTATGGGGACATAAAAGATATACAGTTATTTTTCTGAGTCCTCAAAAATTCTCTATATGTATATAGACTGCAGTCATTTGCCCTCTCCAATCACATTGATATAATTAGACAATATATTTGGTTTACCCAAAGACCAATTCTAAAAGTTTAACAAGAGTGAATGTTTTCTCTATTTCTCTCTCCATATGTATATGTAGTGTGGTGTGCATAGTCTTAGACTAAAATAGATCCAGCAAATCATAATACAGTATAAACAGGGGAAATGATCTTCCTGTAAGGATAAATTAAACAAACCATTGTATGCTCTGGTATAGTAAGTTCTTTTTATATTTTATGAAATTCTAAGTTGAAACCCAAAGAATAATGTCTCTACTGGGAGTTAATGGTGATTATAAACAAAAAACATAAGGGAAGATTTTTTAAAATTATCTTTAGATAGAAAACACACTTATTCGGTGTTTATACCACTTTTTTGCTTATTTGCCTTTCAGTAGTTTATGGAAAGATGCAAGAACTTAAGTAGGTTTTCTAGATGTGATTCAGTAGGAGAGAAAAAATGTGTATCACTGAGCCAACTCAAACTATTTCCAACTCAAAAGCAAACCCAACTAATATTTAACTTTTCTGGTTTAAATTACTCATTTAAAAAGTAAGTCTAAATTGGCAGTAAAAAATATTCTATAAGAAGATAGGGAAGAAACTTCAGAACAATGATATTTAAATGCACTTGATCAAATCTTTGATAAGATTGAAAATCATTAAAGATCATTTTCATTTTGATCATTTGTCATTTCAAGTTTATTTGTATCAAAAAGTGATTTGCTTTCAAGTTTGTATCTCAAAGAGGGCTAGAAATAATTTTGGAAGACTAATGTTATATTAGGCAGACTTCCCAAAAGTTGATCAGACACAACTGTATGGTAGAAGTTGGTGATATAAATGGCATATGTTCTTAAGAATGGGTTTTATAACTTTCTTAAAGCTTTGCTCCCTTTGA
The DNA here is from genome assembly GCA_004024945.1 of Uropsilus gracilis. NCBI lineage: Eukaryota > Metazoa > Chordata > Mammalia > Eulipotyphla > Talpidae > Uropsilus > Uropsilus gracilis. Next base: position 26,493 of record PVHY01015378.1, read on the forward strand.
ATGATGGGCCTCTTTGCCGAGGAGTAAAATAATTACATATGGTACTGTACCATAGCACTCTCTTAAAAATATATTGCATCAGGGTCATGATGTTGTAATTTAGAATTTTAAAGGTAAGAGAGTGAGCTTTTACATTTAATATCTTGGGGACTTTGGATCCTTTCCACCCAAAACTTGGCTTGCAATTTGTCTCTGCCACTGATTTTAATGGTTTAAATTAGTAATGGCTTTTCAAATTGTGAAGTACCCAATAATTTAGCTTTGACCAAAGTTTAAACAATTAGTTCTAACCAGCTCCAGTTGTTTAAAAAATCAGGTTTTAGAGGAAAAGAAGCAAATGTGGTTGGTTAATTGATTAGTTATTGTTCAGAGACTATATATTTGAAAGAAAAATTCCAGAGATTTTAGTCAGAGGGGGAACTCCTTTTTTCTGTCAGTAGTTTCCTAACACCATTTGTGTGTCAGTGAAAATTCAATAATGGAGAGAAATAGTTTCAAAGCACGAATATATCCTCTTTCATGTTTATGAACAACATTTCTGTAGCCTAAGTGTCAGAGACTGTAGTTTAATTTTATTTCCCCCTTCATACACTATGCTGGCAGTCTTGTGTACAAAGTCAACTATCCTTTGCAAATTATCAAAAAGCAGGGAGAGTTCAAGAGATGGTCTAGATATCCCACTTCATTCCATTATATAGTCTTTGCTTCGACTGACAACAAAAGCCTATGGTGGCAAGTTGCCAATTTCAGTTAAACTTACACAGTATTAGCCTTACTTTAGAGTTTTTGGATTTCTGCTAAATAACTCAGCAGGCAGAGAGACAAAATGCCCATCTTGCATTGCCTGAATCAACAAGTGCAATAGAAGACTGTTAAACAGAGAGGCTGAAAAGGAGGCTGCATGTGGGGATGCAGAATCCTAAGTACCTCTCATGGTTAACACTATGGTTTGTACTTATGTGCTTTTGTGGGAAATTATGCTGTGATTTCCTATTGCTTCTTTTTAATTTAAAAGATGATTCATATTATATTAGTGTCAACAAAGACAGGGAGAATGACTTTGGAAGGATACAGGTAATTAAGAAAAATAAAATATTTTTTAAAGTACTCCTTTCAGAAATATTCTAATCTTTGAATAAATGTAGCAAGGACCAAAAAAAAAAAATTATCTGACTTGGCATTAAATTTTTGTGTGCCACCAGTTCAAGAGTTCTCAGATTTTCCGGATTTGGTACTCCTTAACAAGAATCATTCCTCTACAGACTTTACTGAACATGAGAGATGAATTAGGTGAAAACTATATTATCTCTCATTAATTAATTAATTAGTTTGTTTGTTTATTTATTTGTTGTTGTTTTTGAGACTAGATCTTGCTATGTTGCCTGGGGTAATCCCGAAGCTGCAGACTGAAGTGATCCCTAACCTCAGCCTCCCAGGTAGCTGGAATTATAGGCTCCAACCACCATGCCTGGCTGTTTTATAGAGAGTAGGTCTTGCTATGTTGCCCAGAGTAGTTTCAAACCCGCAGAGTCAAGAAATCACTAGCCTGAGCCTCCCAGCGCTGGGATTACAGGTGCACGCCACCACACCCGGTTTATCTTTCATAATTTTAGAGGGAAGTGAAGACAGTGGACTGGGAGTGATCTTTATGGTCTAAACTTGCCATAGTCTGTAGCGTCACAATAATTTTTGGGTCTATTCAATAGGAGAGAGTGATTCATTATTTTCTAAATACCCTTCCTGCCAAAATTTATATTGCGATGACAGTATTTTAAAGACCATGGTCTAAACAGGATTAAAAAAAAAAAGTGAAAGGAGAAAAACAGACACTAACATTTGTCTAGTAACTCTAAAATAATGTGATTTTTGCAATTCAGTGGAATAATAAAATGTTGAATATAAAAGAAAGAAATGTGATGTTAGTGTTCCTGCATAATAATTTAATCCTTACCACTTGACTTCTACAATCACACAAAAAACATACAAGTAAGACAGGAGGTAAGTAGTGCCTCATATATCAACTTATAGAATTTCAGTGCTTGTTGGTAAGTGCAGGCTCTCTGGGGGGAAGCTGGATTTGAACCCTTGTAGAATTCCTATATTCCCTTCCTCTTTCCATGCAGACTCAGTGACATCAGTAACTTGATTCAGCAAGATATAGATGGACAGTAGGAAGAGGTGACTGGATCAAATGGTATTGAATAATAGTACCTCTCTTTTACAAAAATACTGTACTGTGCTTTGCTAAACACTGTTCATATTTTGAAAACTGCTTCAGAATATATCATAAATTATGTAATAAAAGTATAATAATGAAATCTTAGTAGGTATTTTGAATTATGCCTGGTATAATCTCACTGGTCTAGAAAAACCTAGTGCTGTTTTTCTAGAAAAAATGAAGAAAATGGAAAGATAATGGGATGTGCTCAAAAATGTATAATTTATGTTGTTGTTAATCAAAAAAATCATAGAATCAATTTAATTTTTGCACCCAAAGTATAAAAGCTTATCCTGTTTTATTTACACTATTACTTTCCATGTTCATTTATTAATTTATGCATTCAATTAGTGACTTAGCATGAACTGTGTACCAGGCACCAAATCTACACTGAGATACACGATGAATAAGAACCAGTATCTGTCTTCCAGGATCATGAGAAATTGTCAAATAATACTGGGTTGTATGTCCTTTGTTATAATGGCAAGTGTCAGCAGCCTATGACATAATCAGGATCTGACAGAAAAACTAAATAGTCTATAATCAAGCATCTTCTCTCAGTGCATATCCACTTCATGGTACACTGCTACCATGTAAAATTATACTCACAAAAGCTCTCTAGTCAAATTCTTAAAAAATGAAAAATACACTAAAAATTAATCCCAATTCAATCTAGATGTTATTTTATGTGGAATTATAAAATGAAGATATTAGCCAGGAAAATGAAAAATGAGTGTACCTGAATACAACTGTGTATTCTATTTTTCAGGCTTAACAGCTTAGCTGTAACATTTGTACATTAGCTAAATAACATCTCAAGGGGAGCTGGAGATAGAACCTTGATGTCTACTGATTGTACATGTGTGAGTTTGTGCTCTCAAAGGATGGTCCTTAAAAAACTCCCTGCTGGAAGCTATTGTGCATATTGTAAAAGGACTGTTGCTAAGTGCCAATTGAGCTAGTACTGTATACTTGCCATTTAAAAAGAAGATTTCATACCACTTGATTATGTTAAATAGAAATGTTTGAAATTTATACAGAATTACATCAAAATGGCACAGTAGTTATATGTCTAAAGAGCTGTGACTACTCTATGCTGTAACTAATGTCAATCTGTCTTAGTAGATGGTTTAATGTAAGACTGTCACAGAATGTTACATGAGAACTGTAGAAAGTCTTAGAATAGTGAAGTCATAAGTATATATTGTAATAGAACCTAAACCTATGTTTGCCTTGAAATATACCTACATATAAATACACACGCACATATAAATGGAATGCTTCAAATAACTTAAGTGGATCTCTGAAATTTTAAGCTTGTATAGTCAGTGCTAAAGCAATCAAATAAGATTTTGTGTGTACTTGCTGAAGTCAAAGTATCCCACTTAGTGTAGTGTAGGGTTCTTATGAGAAGGTAACAGGTTGTGTTACTTAAATAAAAAAAAAAAAAAAAACAAAAAAAAACCTTCTGAAAATGTCATCTCTTACAATTTTTCCTCTAAAATCGAGGAAGGAAATAAATAGAAAACAATAAATAACAATAAATTAATAATAAATACAGGGAGAACAAACTATTGCAGTCTTGTCAGTGGATGCCCTCTCTCAACAAATAATTTTTCAATGATTATGTGTTCCCTTCTCTGTGTTAGTAGAGTACACGTATCATAACTGCAATTATAAATAACCTTAAGTCATAAAAATATGAGACTGGGAAGGTGTTAGATTAAAATTCATTACTTCATTTCCCCCTTTTCCAAATATCTCTGGAATTAATAGAAGGGATATATTTAAGTACTAAAATTATATTGTTTGTAAAAATTCTTAAGAGATACAGCTGTGAGTCATTAGCAAGATACAGTTTGGATCCACAGAGATGGACACAAACTCTCAAGAGTCCAGACAAAATGCTAAACCTGAGTCCACAAAAGAATTTTATGGCAGGTGAATTACAACTCAGTTAAGCTATTTAAAACATTTTAGGGAGCTGAAAAAGAGCGTTTAATCACATTAGAAAGGATTAAGAGGGCTCCCCTACTACCTTTGCCACCTACAATTGCCAGTTTCATTAGCATTTAAAAAAAAAGCAAAAACAAAAAAGTATAAATTGGGATCAACTTCTTTTGGGTAAATTGTATAGGCATAAAACTAAAAAAAGAAAAATGAGTTTCACTTGGATCCATATATCACTGGGGTAAATTGAGAGGAGAGAAGAGACATCTATCTTTAAAATATTCTATATGGTATCCCTCCTACTCACCTGGCTTCCACTCATGCAAAGGAAGAACGCTTTTAGAGAACTAACTTGTGACTATGCATACCTGCTAAATATATTAGTCAATCTGTTCTTTAGTTACAGATATGTAGTCATGTGTCTGTCATCAAAGGTTTGATGAAAGCTCAATAGTTTGAAAGGTGAAGTTCAGTAAAAACAGAAATAATAATGTGAAATAGTATCCTTAGATTTGAGAAAGTGTTTCATAAATTGTTATATTAAAAATGCTAATCAGAGAATAAAAAGGAGTTCCTGGGACTTTAAAATACAATTGCCAAAAATAAAAAGGAAAATTCTTAAGTTACTGAAAAGTGACTATATTGAAAATACGTAAAATAAAGTGATTTGAGAAAGAAACTTAAGTATTAAGGAAGTCCGAGTAAAAGATGAAGAAATGAACAATATCAGGTAAAAGGTATAAAGATATGCGGTTTTGATATCAGGTGTGTAAAAAGGGCAAAAGACTCTCCAGCCTGCTTGCCAAAGGAAAATAAGCCGTGCTTTTAAAATCTGGCTTCTGCCCCTCAACCCCTCACCAGGCTCTTCCCACATGTGTGAGGCAGTTGCAAGTCATAATACAATTTAAGCAACAAGATTTATTAAAAAGGAAAATGAAAAGTCCTTAATGCCACAAGTGGTCAGTTATCTTTTCCAAACATCATTGGTCTGAAAGTCCCAAACATATGTCCAAGATGATGCCCTTTCATCCCTCCAAACCTGAGACAGGTGTTCCACAATGGCCAGCTTTTCAACAAGCACAAATTCCAAGTTTTCCAAGTCTTCCTTGTGCTGTTTCTTGCTCCAGCGTTTTGGACTCCTCAGCTTTTCCAATGTTCTTCAAATTTTTCCAGCAAGTATTGGTGCAAAAATCACCTTTCCAACAATTCAATTTTTCTATTTTTTTCCTCTTCTCAATGTGCCTCTCACTCTGGCGCCAATACTCCTTGCTACACTCACTGAGTCTGCTTTCAGCAGCCCCTGGTAACCCTCCACCATTTGACACATCTGACCCCACCGTCTCTCTCCTGCTGGCCAAGGCTCTTTACCACCTCACCATTCCAGACCTCCAGCCGTCCCAGCTACTCCAGCCTCTTTCTCTACCAGCACACCATTCTCTCGCCCCACACCCTCTCTGCTGCATCCAGCCTCCCTCCCCTTTTTCTGTTTCCTGTTTCTTCTCTTGATTCTCTCTCTCAAACCCCTCCCACCAGGACAGTATGGCATGCAATACAATTTCAATCACGTCACTGCTAGAGAGCCCTGATTGCCCATCCAGCCCAGTCACCCACTAACAGTTTGATTCAAGATTTATCATATAAAGTTTTTAGAAGTTTTATAAGTTTTACAAACTGCTTAGGAAGATAGAGCACCCTCTTTTGAGAAGCTGATTTGACTGGAACTAATTTAATCCAGCATTTTACTTCTAAGACGATGTTTTATGGATAATTTGCCCAAATGAGCGAGGACATATATTCTAGGATTGTAATTTGTATGATTTTGATAAGCAAAACTTGAAACAATATCTCTAATGTATTAGTACGTAGATAGAGTCATTGAAAATGAGAAAAATTTTTATATGCTAATATGGAGAAATACCAGAGATAGACAAAGTAAAATGAAAACTTAAAAATTTTAAGAAAATTGTACATGTTAAATAAAGGGCTTAGATATAACTGTGGATTTGATAGGGGATAACAGAATGGGGTTTGACCCTTGATGTGTCATCCACCATTAGCATGGTGAATATGATATGCCTTGGAAGAGAAGAATGCAGCTGGGGAGTAGAATACTGCTTCCCTATTGCTTTAGTGTTGTAAATTTCAAGTAGGGGCTTGCAATATTAGGCACATTTGACTTTCTTACTTGTTTCAAGGTCCAGGTGAACAAAGCTTAGATTGACCAGGATGTGGATGATGGCATCTTCATCAGGATTCATAATTTTCTTTTAGGAGGATGGAAGGGGGTAAGAAGAGAGAAACAAGACCTTTGTGGTGTATAAGATTGAGAGGGCTCTGCTCCTACAAAAGGAATAAAAGGAATGTGTGTGTGAGGGAACAGGGGATTGGCCATTTTGGGAGAGCCTGAAGGCCCAGCCATGGCAGCTGAGGCAGAGAGGAAGAGGCTGCCTTTGGCTTGTGGGCAACAGCCTGAGACAATGAGAGGTCTGCAGCCATGTGCCCGACCTGGAAAAGCAGCTTTGGGCTGCAGTAGGACAGGAAAACAGAGAGACCCTGAGCTTCTACTACTAATGGGCAATGGCCTGGGGCAGATGACAACTTCAAACCTGAGATTTGCATAGACTGATGGTGGATGCTAAAGAGCTTGAAAAAATGAACTTTGTTTTGGAGCCTATTTTATCTAGTTTGATTTGGATAGCTTTGGAAAGGCCTTTAATGAGGCTTGAGAAGATAGACTTGGTGTTGTTTCCTGTTTTACCTTGGAGCATTTCTACTGCCTTAAATTGCAATGGATGCCAAAAGAGAAGAGGTATGTTATTGTAATGTCTTGGACCACACATTTAGAGTAAGCTGGGACAGACACCAAAAGAAAAGAAAAGAATGTCATGCTTTTGGACCCCATGTTTGCAGGTCTATGAGAATGTTTATGAAGTCAGATTGATTGGATGTGTGGTGAGGTAACCAGGGATTTAGGGCATTTTTGGACATGTGATGGGGTAATCAGTTTACTTGCTTACTTTGCAGTAAAAAATCATATTGTTAAACTTAAAGAGTTTGGTCTGACTTTGGAGTGTAAGAAAGGCTACTAGTGAGAAAGAAACTTGAAGGTAAACAAGAGGTAGGTCTCTAAGAGATAAAATAACTTTGTGTAGAAGCTAAGGTATAATGAAGGTTTTGCCCTTTTTGCATCAGAATTAAAAGGTAGAGGTTTAGGAAGCTGTTAAAGGATTGTAGTGATGCCTTGCCTCCTTTTACACCAGATTTCAGATCTTTTGTGTACCTAAATATTCCTTAGAGAAAACTAAATTGTCAAATTCAAATTTTAATTTTGCTTTTAGTTAAGCATTATATATTTATTATTATATATTTAATATATATTTAATAAATATTATATAGTTAATATATTACATATCCTCAAAGATTTATAAAGATATTGAATCAGGCTGGGCATGGTGGTGCATTTCTATAAACGGCAGCCTAGGAATTCATGGCTGGGGCCAGGAACCACAGTTCAGGTCCCACCGGGGGCACGTAGCAAGACCTAGTTCCAAAAAACATAGCTGGGCATGGTGGCGTGTGCCTGTAATCCCAGCTACCTGGGAAGCTGAGGCTGGGGATTGCTTGAGTCTGTGATACCCCAGGCATGTGAGCCTGCGGTTCCACAGGCAAAAAATAGCAAGACCTAGTCTCAAAAAAAAAAAAAAAAAAAAAAAAAAAAAAAAAAAAAAAAAAAAAGATATTGAATCAAACTAAATGTAACTTTAAAAATCAAAAATAATTTCAATAGTAATTTTAATAAAGACAGTGGCTTTTAAAAATAAAGCGTTAAAATGGAGTAAAAGCGGAAATTCATATTCATATATTGCCTTCCAAAGTTAACAGTGCATGTCCCTGATATTCATAACCCTACATCATTTATATATTTAACATATGAAATATTTCTTTGTATTTTCTAATTTTATCACATCTAAAAACTAGAATTGTCAAGAGACATTTTTAAACCCATGTAAGGAAAAAAACACTAAGTAGATAGTAGTATTGCATACTTGTCTAAAAATAGCATAAAATTATCTATTTTATGAATTATCCAAGTGATTAGTCACTTTCACTTGTCTCATCACCTACCAACTTAAGATCATTTTATTCTTAATCCTCAGAAACAAAATTTGTAAATTTAAAATTCTAACATTACTTTTTTCCTAGATATTATTTCACTCAGATAAAAAGCTTGATAGCAAAAAATAGTGAATGAAAGAGGTAAAATATACATGCATATGTATATTTAACAGAGAAACCAATGTAGAGTAACACATGAAATCACAGTAGAAGAGTGGTAAAAGCACTAGATTCTTAGACTTCTGAAATGTATTATAGTATTCTGGACAGTTTATTAGTATGTACCCTTAGGAACAAGTACTCTAAAAGTTTTACACTTATGACTGAAAAAATTTCATATTTCTGCTTTGTTGTTTTTATTATATATATGCTTTGTTGTTTTTATTATATATATATATATATATATATATATATTTTTTTTTTTTTTGAGACTAGGTCTTGCTATTTTTGCCCATGAAACCGCAGGCTCATGTTGCCTCTGGTAACATGGACTCAAGAAATCCCCAGCCTCAGTTTCCCAGGTAGCTAGGATTACAAGCATGTGCCACCAGGCACAACTGCTTTTTAGGACTAGGTCTCACTGTGTTGCCCCAGACAGGACTCGAACTGTGATCCCCAGACCCCCTAGGATTCCATAAGCTGTCACTTACATGTACGCACCAGTGTGCCCAGCCTATTAGATATTCTGTTGAGTTCTTCTATAAAAACAGTTCTACTAAGCTCCATCTTTGAGGTATCATTACTGTCTTAAGCTGTTGGAAATATACACAAGATCTGCCTACTATTCCTAGCACACACATACATTAACAGTGAACTAAAATCCATGGAATAGAGTTGGGATCAAAAGATGCAAAGTCAAGATGAAAAAATAGTATTACTGCCAAGGCCTTCAGGGACCTCTTGCAACATGAAGTTCATACAAGGGTTTTTCTCTTAAATCAAGATGAAGACTGGAGAAATTCAAGATTTATTTTACCTGATTATCCACAAAAGGAAATACTTTTAGAGGAAAAGGTTTTCCAATCTAAGACCAATGGACAGATAAAGATTAAATGAAACATTTATAATCAACATTATTAGACACCTAAGAAGGCCAGCTATATAATAAGAAAAAAATAGAAGCAATGGCCGGGCACGGTGGCTCATGCTTGTAAGCTTCAGCCTAAGAAGCGGCAGGGGCTAGGGATCGCGGTTCGAGTCCCGCCTGGGGCCCGTATAGTGAGACCTAGTTCCAAAAAATAGCTGGGTATGGTGGCGCATGCCTGTAATCCCAGCTACCTGGGAAGCAGAGGCTGGGGATTGCTTGAGTCTGTGGTACC
>PVHY01015379.1:0-36119 GCA_004024945.1 Uropsilus gracilis
GGGGTGGGAGTGTGCACAGAAAAGCAGTGTAGTCTGGGGGTTAGGACCAACACAGATCCCTCCCCCAGGATACCTGGATTCTGTCCCACTTCAAGGGCTAAGTCACTGTATAATGGTGGACAGGTGACATTTTGTAAAATGGGGACAATGCTAATGATGACCCTGGCCCTCTGGGGTGACTGAGAATTGACAGGTTTTGCCTTAGAGCCTGGGCCGGTGCCTGGTCAGAGCAACTCCATTGAAGTGCTCACCTTCACGCTGAATTGCTTTGCACATGGGCATCCCACCCAGCTCCGCCCACCCTTCCTGTGCTAAGGGGTTTGGGACCCCCCCATCTTGAGGAGTGGAGTAGGGAGGTGCAGTTCTGGGTTGAGTTATAGGCTTACATCCATCTGGTTTCACCCTAGGCCCCTTTAGCGGTGCTGAGGGCTGGTATTCCCAGCCGTGGAAGGGGAGCAGCACTACCCCTCACGATGGGATCTCTCACCCCTGGGGGGTTGAAAGGGCCTGATGGATGTTATATATCCCAGAGGTGTTCTCTCTCCTTCATGGGTAATGAAGAATTCAGTCCATTGGGTGTTACAGGCTGGTGAAGGTGTTTCTCTCTCGCTCCCTCTCTTCTCTCTCTCCTCTCAGTCTCTTGCAGGGGGCATTAAACACCCTGAGGGTGTTCTCTCCCAGTGGGGTGTTAACTACAGTGTCTGCTGTGGCAGCCTCCCTGGGGACATTAATTACAGCTTAATGGTTCCCCTCCTGTGAGAAGCTTCCTTCAGTCAAGTAGGTGTGGGCAACACTGCTAATGAGGGTGTGTGCCGCCTGGGGCGGGTGGTCCAGACCTTCTGGGAAAGGGGATGCCACCTGGCAGCCCGAGCCCCGGGTTTTGTTGAGCACCTGCTATGTGCTCATGGGCACAGGCATGGTCGGTAAGCACAAAGCAGAGTCCACAAAACCTCCTAACCACCTGGGCCTTAGAACTGGAACTTAGATCTCCCAAAGATGCACAACCCAGAAAATGAGGTGCTGTCATCTTTGAGGGAGGGCTGGATGCATGATGGATAGCCTACTGGGTCCTGGCTGCTGAGGACACTAGACCTCCCCTTGGGGGTTCGCTGTATCTCCCCCAGTGCCCTGAGTCCTTCACAGGGCTATTTGCTGTCTGAGGGGTGTCCCCACACTCTGGGCCGCCTCCATTTCTCCCAGTGGTGGGACTTAGAGATTGAGAACATGCTTTGGTGGGGGCTCTCTGCTGTCTAACAGGCTTACTAGCATTCCAAGGCTGTTCTTTCTTCCAGGGGTTGTGTGCAGTGAAATAGACTGTATCTTCCCAAAGGGGTGACTTCCGGAAAGGGGGATTGCTCATTGGAATCGTCTCACTTTGGGGGGGGGTGCAGGTTTGGGGGCATGTGGGGATGATGAGGGGTTGGGGGGGAGGCATCAAAGACAGCTTTTTGTCTTCAATGTCTCCTTGGAGCTCTAGATTCCTCCAAGGGTGCCGGCCACCTGTAAGGTGCTGTCATTCTCCCACAGTGGTCACTGTGCACACGAGCAGTTCCACCTCACAGGGAGTGTTCCAGCACCCCCCCTTCAGGGTCATACACTATGAAGGTGATTGGGGATATTCTCCAAAGTCCAGTGGGTGTCTTAAACCCTCTTGCCCCCCCCCCCACAACTGGTGTCAGAGGCTGTCCGGCTGGGCTAGTGAGTTTGCTTCAAGAATGCTATGCACAGTCCAGTATTGTTTTGAACCCCAGAGGATCATGAATCCCTTGAAGGGTCTCCAAAGGCAGTCTGACTGAGGGAGGGGGGGTCACCCAGTGCAGGGGCTTCAGCTGGCTCCCTGATACATTTGCGGCAGTAATGGGAGTGTTTGTGTTTGGTGCTTTCTATGTCCTTTCACTTTCCCGATACCCCTAGGGGTGTAACTATTATTATTGCCTTGTTTTGCAGATGAGGAAACTGAGGTTGGGGCAAAGAGTGACTGGCTGCTCCGGGTGGGGCTGACAGTGGGGCTGGAGCCTGCCTGTTGCCTAGGACCTAGGTTCTCTTCCAGCCTGCGGCGCCTGGAGTTCCATACTTGGAGGTCAGTGGGACCTGTGAGAGCTGTCCTGGCCTCAGCGTTTCCCCGTGGGGATGGTTGTCTTGCTTTCAGACACCTGAGGCAGGTAACTCCAGGGTATGCAGTACTGAATAAAGCTGGTTGGCTAAGGTGGCTTTGGGGCTTGGAGCAGGGAGCTGGGCAACTGGGGTGGGTGAGAGAAGTGGGGGAGGGGTAAAGGAAGAAGTAGGGGGAAGGTGCAAGGGAGGGAATGGGAGAGGGGACCATGAGGGAGAGGGTGTGGTTGACCTGGGAGCCCCGAGGGGGCTTTGGGCCTGGGCCTCGGAGCCCTGAAGCCAGTGGCTATTGTTATTTCAGCAGGAGCAGATCTGCTGGGCGGGACCCCTTCGCAGCACACTGCTGGTGTGCGAGCTGCCCTGTGACAGTGAGTGAAGGGGAGTGTGTCGGCATGTCTGTCCACGGACGGGTGTTCAACCAGGGTGTGTGTGTGTCAGGGGTGGGGGGGTGGCAATGTGCCCCGTGATCCTCGTGTACCGGTGTGTCTAGTTGGTGGGTCAGCGGATCAGGGAGTCAGGCCGGGGTCAGGGTGGGTCTGTGTGTGCAAGTTGTGTGCCCTGCGCTTGTGCAAATGCGCGTGTGCCTGTGCATCTGTGTACAGCTGTGTGTCGGGTGAGTGTGTGCTCGCCCTGTCTGTGCTTGTCCGTGTGTCTGCTGTCCCGGCTGCACTCAGGCTGCCGGGCCGATGCTGGGTCCGGTGTGGCCCGGGCAGTTCTGAGTGTCCACTCGGGGTCCGGGCTCCACGGTTGCTGCTATACCTCGCGCGGGTGGGTCTGCCGGCGCGTTCTCCTCGGGAGGGGTGGGGCGGGGAGGGGGCGAGGAGCGGGAGGAGGGGGTCTCTCCACCACCCCATCCCCCACCCCCACCCCTACTCCTTCAGTCCCGGGATCGAACCTTATTTAGAGTCGCGATTCGACATCTGTTTTCAAATTTGATCAGCTCTGAACTTTATTTTCCGAGTTTGAGGAAAATTATATTCCATCGATCGCGCTCCCGCCCCCTCCCCCGCGCCGCCCGCCGCCGCCGCCTCCATATATCTGCGCGCCGAGCCGGGCCGGGCGGCCGCGAGGGCGGGAGGCGCGCGGCGCGCCGAGGAGGAGCAGAGGGAGGAGGAGGAGGAAGAGGAGGAGGAGGCGCGGGAGGCCGCTCGCCCTCAGCCCCCGCCCGGCCCGCGGGCCCGGAGCTCCGTCGCCAGCGTCCCGCGCCTCCGGCCCGCTTTGCGCGCCTGTTTCCGTCTCTCTCCGCGCCGCCCTGTCTCGCTCGGCCCCTATCTCTGCGTCTCGGGCTGTCTCTCTCTGTCAAGGTCTCCTTCTGTGACGGAGTCTCTGGGGCACTCGCGCCCTGCTCGCGCCCTCTCCGCCCCTCGTCCCTCCGGGGCTCGGGGCATCTTCCCCCAGCGCGTGTCGCGCCCCGGCGCCCCCTCCCCAGGACGCCGCAGGGGCCATGGCTGCGGGACCCGAACTTTAAACACTTCTCTCCGGACCGGAGCGGATGCGCAAACCCCAGAAAGTGAGTGAGCGCCGCGGACCTGCGCAGGGGCGGAGATGGGGGGCGGGGATTCCTGCCCGAGGCGGGGGCTGGGGCGCGTGAGGTGGTCCCCTGAGACCTTCGGATCCCGGCTTCCCGAGCCCAAGACGGGGGAGGCAGTTGGGGTCACCTGCCCGGGCAGTGGGTACGGGTGGGACCGCTTCCACTTCGGGGAAAGCGGGAGAAGGGTGGAGGTTCTGCCTTGGAGCAGGGGTCCCGCATCAGGGGGTGCGGGAATGGGTAAGAGCGCGGGAGATGGGGGCACTGAATGAATGGGTTCTGACTATCTGGGAATGGGGGCTGCGGGCTGTCAGGAGGGTGGGTCTGAACATTTGGGGTGAGCGTCCTACTGACTTTTAGAGACCAGGGTTGAGGGCATGAAATTTGGAATATGAGGGTTCAGAGCCGCGAGGCTAGATATTTAGGGTAGAAGATCTAGACAGAGGAGGTTGAGAGTTGACCCGTTGGTGTTGGAGGTCATTAGTGGGGGGGTGTGGAGTTTTGGGGCTGGGGTCAGTATGAGTTTGGATGTGGGGCAAGGAGGTCTGGGTTTGGAGCTGGAGTTCAAGGCTGGGGGGAGGTCAACAAATTTGGAGCTAGATATTTGGGGTCTGGATATTTGGTGACAGAGGTCCCAGGTCCAGTCCCACCTGTGGGAAGGACATGTGGGCCAATTCTGGGGTCAGCACACTTTGGGGCAGGCTGGGGACCCTGGAGGGGCCATGTCCCTCTCAGGACAGATGCCCTGTGTGCTGTACACCTTTCCTGCCTGTCGTTCCATGCCTGTCACAGGGCCATGCCAGGCTGCCTCTGCCATGTCTCCTCTGGATGGGCCTCTGCTCACAGTCTCTCTGACTCCGTGCTGTCCTCTTAACTCTGTCTCTGTGCTCACCTCTAACTCCCAGAATCTGTCTCTCAAAGCCTCTTTCTCTCTTTGGGTCCAGCTCGCAAACTACCTCTCAGAATATCTGTGCCTATCTCTTTTTCCGGTATCTCTCAGCATCTCACTGTCTCTGCATCCCTCTGTCTCACTATCTCTCTGTCTGTCTCTCCCTACATCTCTGTCTCTGTCTCCCCCTCGCTGGTTTCCGCTCAGATTAAGCCGGGGACCTAATTCCAGGCCCAGGATCGAATTTTCTGGCAACAAAGGGAAATAGCGAATCGATCGGTCGCTCCGGAGATTAAGAGACAAGCGGCGCGCGGATCTATCACGGCTAAACGGCCCCCCCACTCGCTCCCCCCGCCCAGCCGGCCCGCCGAGGCACAGACGCGCTTCGCATCGCCAAGCAGCCTCAGGAGCCCCGCTGCCCGGCAGGCCCAGGCCGGGAGCTAACTGCCTGCCCCGCCTCAGGTCAGAGCTCTGGGAGGGATCCGAGAGCCATGACTGCCCCCTGGGGATGGGAGGAGAAGGGAGCTGGTGAAACGGAGTCAGCAAACCAGCCCAGAAAGTCATGCTGCACGCACCTGTGGGCTCAGGTAATACCTTTCACCCACACCTGTATTTCAACACACCTGTCACATCAGTGTTCCCCCTCCTCCAGTTCCCCACATCTGGACATTGAGAAACATTTGTCCTTATACCTTCACCTGAAGATAACACCTGTCCTCTGCACCTGTTTCTCTCACCTATCCCTCCAGGTAACACTTTCCTCTGAAGCCTACCCCTAGAGATGCTGGTGATCTCTCAGATAACCCTTGTCCCATCTTACCTTTCTCTCCAGGTAGCACCTGTTCTGCAAAATCTGCTCTCTTCACCTGAATCCTTGCATCTGTTTTACTTCATCCTTCATTGTCCCCGTCTGACCTATACCTGCATCTCCACCTGGGCCCTCAAGCTCCAACTACACTGGTTTCTCCTCCATATTTCTTCACCACTGCCTCCCCTCAGGTAGTACCTGTTCAACCCTATTCACTCCCTCTCACACACACACACCCTTCCTCTATTCATAAGCACTCACATATGCATCCTCCTTAATCTAGCCTCAGGTGATACCTCTCCCTGTCACCCACATTTGTCCCTTACAATGCTGACCTTGTCCACCCTCACCAGTTCTTCCAGAAGCACTTCCCATACACATATCACTTGAGAATATGCCTCGTTCTCTGCCTGTACCTAACTTTCTTACATGCCCTCTTCTATCATTTTACATAAATATACTTAACTTCTAGCTACTGCCCCACACCTTTTTCACTTGTTATTTCAGTTAACTCATCCCAGACAGCACTTGCACACTCCACCTGTCTCATGGCCCCAGCTCCAGCTGTTTGCTTACCCATGCAGTGGTCCCAAGGTTTCCTATGTATCCTCCCTCTTCATGAGCCCCTGTTCTCTGAAAGTTCCACCAGCACCCAGTGCTCACCTTGTGTGTGACAGCTCACTGTCATCTTTGTCTCTGCCTGTCTCATGATCTCTCACAACACACAACACCACTTCTCACACACATTGGGCAGGGAAGTTGTCCTTGTCTACAGGTATCTCCCCACTTACTTGCCCTCTCCTCACCTGTCTACCTCAGGCATTGTATCACCTGCTTTGGGACCACATTCACTCATCCCATCAGCAAACAGGCCCCGAGAGCCCCCACATGCATGGCCTTCCTTGAACCCTCTCTGCTTCACATCTTTTCAAGTCCAGCTCCTGCCCTTGCTGACCTCCTAGCTTGTCCCCCAAGGGAACACTCTCTGCTGGACACACTCCTGTTCCGCAATGTGACTGTTCCTCTCTACCTGTCACCCTTGTCCCATCCCAGCCCTTTCAGGCATTCTGTGTTCTCCCCACACCTCAGCCATCTGTCTAACTGTGCTCAGCTTCACCACCTGCTCATTTAACCTGTCCCCCACACCTGTATGATTGGACATGTCTCCAGCCTGCATCCCCATGGAAACACATCAGCCTCTTTTCATGGCCTGTGTCAAGGCTCCAGTCAGCCTTCTCCTTAGGGACACTACTCCGGTGACAACTGTGGTGTTTATTAAACATACCACCCACACATCACCCATCCAGAGCAGAGAATTCCTCACCAGTGGCGTCCTACCTGCATCCTGCATCAGGAGCACCAGGAGGCTGGGCCTTGATGGAAAATTCTGGTACAGGAGCAGCTGTAGGGTGAGCCTGAGACTCTGCATTTCTTAACAAGTGCCAGCGCTGCTGCTGCTCTGACCTCTTGAGTAGCAGCTGCTCATAGTCTGTCCCCTACTTGTCTTATGGCCCAACACCTGCCTCCCCCCCTACATACTGATGATGACAGCTGGGTGGCCTAAACGTACCACCATAACAGCATAACAGCCATTGTCCTGGTTCTCCACACCCATTGTGTCATCACCTCCTCATGAGATCTCCTGCAGTAGGGACTTTCTCATCCCCATTTTAGAGAAGGAAACTGAGTCAGAGAAATGGAGTGATCTCTGGGGTCTCAGCTGGTAGCTACTGGAGATTTGAGTCAAACCAAGACCATCTGACTTCAGGGACTGCTGGGGTATCCTTGCCTCTCACACCTGCTGTCAGGTAACTGCCCTGTTCACTGACACATATGTCTACCTAGGTACATTGTCAACACAGCTTCCGCTAGCTCACCAACACCCGCACCCACACCTCACATTCTCCACCTCCATATCTACCTGCTTGGCCTGCTCGCACACCTGGCTCTTGCTGATGCCACCTCTAGCGACCACCTTGACCTTCTTCCCAACCACGTTCCCATCTTCCCCCAAGCCTTGGGGAACCAGCACAGCCTCTACCAACCACACCCATTCCCTGACATGCCTTGGTTCCTGAAACTACTCACTTCTACACACATCCTCTCTTCATGTTCCAGTTCCCTGTCAACCTAGCCTCCCTTTTACTTCCTCTCCCTAGTCATCTGCCCGTCTCCCCATGTTTGTCTCTGAAGCTGAGTCCTTTGTCTCTGTATCTCTCTGTGTGTCTTGGTCTCTCTAGCTCTGTTTCTTCCCTGCTCCTGTCCCTTTGTTCTCTGTATTTCTCCATTTCCATCTTTCTCAATGTCTCTGTATCTCTGTATCTCTTCCCATCTCTTTATTCTCTCTGATTCCTATTTTGTTTGTTTCTCTGTGCCCTGCATTTTCTATCTTTGTCTCATTGTCATTCTGGCTCCTTCCTCCTCTTCTATGTGTCCTTTCCTCTCTCTTCTGATGGTGAAAATAATAGGAGGGCTTGAAGTCACACTGGCCCACATTTGAGGTCAGGTTTCACCTCTCACCCCTGTAGTACTATGGCCAAGTTACTTTCTTTGTCTGAGCCTCAGTTTCCACATCTGTGAAATGGGTGTCACATAATTGCTCCCTCCGAGTTTGTGGTGAGGATGGGGTACTGAGGTGAAGTGAGAGATCCTGGGACAGACAGGGGCCCATCTGCACTCTCTGAGTACCCTATGCTCTGTCTCTTTCCAAGGGCTACTGCCCTGCCTAGCTGGTTGGCTGTGAGAGTGTATGTGGCAGGGGGGTGGGGTGGGGAATGGAGAGAGAGGTAGGCAGTGGCGTCCCGAATGAGGCCTGGGCATGGGACCCGGTGTGGGGCTGGGGACAGGGATCGATCCGCCTCGGCGGCAGTGCGCGGGCCAGGATTGCATCTTGTCACAATAATTTATTGCTCTCATCCCGTCTGATCGATGGCGCTGAATTAGCACCGCGCCTGATGCCCCTGGAGCCCTGAGCTTCCCCTAGCCTGACTGGACCCTGGCCCTTCTGGCCCTTGTGGGACACTGGGCACCCTGTCCAGTAGGCCCAGCCCACACCTGGCCCGGGGCACTCAGGCCTCCCTCCGCCTCCTGCTTCCCAGTCCCGAGTCTCCCTCTCAGTCTCTGTCCCTAGTTGCCCTCATATTTGGCCACCTGGGTCTTTAACCCCTTTCTCACTTTCTCCAACCCTCATTCACCTGCTTCCCACCCCCTTTGTCATTCCCTGCCCCTGTCTGGTCCTGTGTGTCGGTCCCCCACCCCTCTGTCCCCCCAGTGCTCTGCTCTGTCCCTATCTGTCCCCTCTGGTCTTGTTGCCTTTCTTCTGTCTCACTTCCTTGAACTCTGTCTCTTCCTCTGATGCACCCTTTGTCCGTCACCCTGCCCTGCTGGGTTGCACCTGAATCCCAGGTATGCAGTATTTCCTGCGCATGTATGTACGTACTATGTGGGACAGCACCCCCCGCGGAGGAGCCCCCGCCCCTCTGTGAGTGTGTTCTGGAGGGTTCACTGTGTCTCACCTCCCTGGATGAACTGGCCACACCTGTCTCCTGCTTTCTCCCTCCAGCACCACTAACTAGCAGTTTTCAGCCCCCTGCCGGTCACTCTTAGATGCCAAGGGGCCAAAAGCCTGACCTGGAGGTTGGGCAGAGGTGGGGTGCAGGGTCACATGGGTGACAGGGCTAGAATGGAAGACTGGTTTGGCATTTGGCCAAACCAAATGGGGTTCAGGATGAGGTGGGGTTCAGGATGAGGCAGGTGGGGAGCTGGGAAGGAGGTAGAGGTGGGGAGGAGTCAGGGCGGCACCTAGGAGCTAGGTCAGGCCCCTCAGGAACACTGATCCCCCACAACTACAGAAGAGCTCAGATGGGTGTTCCATGGCCAGGAAACCACACTTGAGAGGTGCCCACCTGCCTCATATCTTTCTGGGCTCTGGCCTGGCCCCCTGGTTCTCCCTCCTCCACTAGTTTGCCTCTGCCCTAATCCCTCAATTTTCCGCATCTCTGCCCCCTCCTCTCCCTCCTTCTGACCCAGGGTCTCTCCCAGCAGCTCTCTGCCTGACCTCCAGCCCTCTGATTTACTTGGCCCAGTCTCTCATTCACTCCCCCTTTCTGCCTTCCCCTAACTTGGGTCTCCTGCTCTGTCTCTGGAGCCTGGCTCCCTCTGTCTCTCTGGGATGCTGTCTCTCTCCAGTCTGTCTGTCTGTCTGTCCTTCTCTATTCTCATCTCTGCTCCTCTGTAGGTACCTTCTCTCTGCCCCTCACCCTCCTCTCTCTTTTTCTCTCTACGTGTCTCTCCTATCTTTCCTGCCCACCCCCCTGCCCCAGCCTCTGTGCTTCCTCCACCTCTCTGGGTGTCTAGAGGAGGGGGGCCTTCCCACAGCCTGAGCTCTGGGTCCGCATGCATCGTGGTTGGCTTAGGCCCTCCCTCTCCCCTCCCCCCTTGCTGCTTGGTAGGCGGGGTGCGTGGCACTGCGGCTCCCACCTCCCCAGAGGCTCCCTCGCCACCCCCCACTGACACGTTCCTGCATGCTGGCCGCAGCCCCAGGGACATCCGTGCGGAGATTGGAACTCACTCGGAGAGACAGGGGAGAGAGACAGAGACCCAGAGATATCTAGGAGACAGAGACAGAAACAGAGAGAGGGTGCTGTGAGGTCTGTGTCTGGGCCCTGGCGTGGTGCCTCCCAGCACCCCAGACCTGGAGTTGCAAACACATCTGTAGACTGAGAAGCCAGCACCCCTCTGACTGCCGTCTGTCTTGCACAGAGCAGCCTCAAAGAGGCTTCTGTGTGTGTGTGTGTGTGCATGACTGTTTTGTGTTGGGCGACACTGTGTGTCATGCAGGGGCCTGGTTGTCTTGGGTGGCTGGGTGACATGTCCGTGTGAGCAGCATGTGTTCCTGGGCACAGGTGACTAAACATGGGCACGTGAGACGTGTGGCATGTGGTGTGAGCATGCCTGCGTGACTGGTGTGTTGCTATCCAGGACTCCAGAGCTGGGCCGTCCCTGGTGTTTCCATGTCCAGGGTGTATCTGAATGACCCAATCGGACCTGTCCCTGAAGGTGAGGAGACCAGCAAGCTTAGTCCAGGGGGAAGGAGGAGGGGCAAGTGACTTCCCCCGTAGGATCGGATCATAGGATCCTAGGAGCCGGCTGGTGAGTGTGGGTGTCAGCAACACCTGAGGGAGCTAGTGGGTCCTGGTCACCAGGCTCCCCCAGGTCTGTGCACCAGCGACGGGTTGAGAGCCTTGGGCAGCATGCGGTTCAGACCGTGTGTCCATGTCTCTTAGCCTGTTGGTGTGGGAGTCTCAGCTCGTCCGTGGATGACATGGGTATGTGTGTGTGTGTGTGTGTGTGTGTGTGTGTGTAAGCATTTGGGGGAACTGAGTGTATGATAGGCCAGCTGAGTCATGTCAGTTCATAGCAATTAAGTGGCTGACACTGTGTGGCAGCCCCAATGAGTATTGAAGACCATGTTTGTGGTTGTGTGCTGGTGTGTGGCTATTGGATGGGTCATGTGTGTGCAGTTTGAATGGGTTCCTGGCGCCGTGTGACTTGTTTGTATTGATGTGTGTGAAGTTGCTGTGGGCGTTGTGGGTCTTTGTGTCATGAGTGATGGTGTGGGGATGACAGTGTGTGGCCTTGAGAGAAGCAGTGAGGCCTGTGTGAGCCCTTGCTCCTGTCCCCAGGCTCAGAGACGATGCTGCTCCCAGTGGTCAGACCACTGGGTAGACACAGTTCGGGGTGGGAGCAGGGTTGGGTGGCAAGCCCAGGCAGTACAGCCACTGTCATCTCTCTGACTCCAGGTCAGCCATGGCACTGCCTGGGTGACTGTGGTGGGGTGGTCTCTGAGCCTGGGCTTGTGGCCAGTGATCTGTCCAGACAGGTGTGCCCCTATGTGTGATGGCAGGTGGCTGATGTGTGTGCCTAGATGGGATGGGGTGTGTGTGTGTTCAGAAGCGATAGGTATGCATGTTGTATGTGTGTTGGGGGGGTGCGACATGGGAGAAGGGTCTTGGACCGCATCTCTCTCCTCTTTAGACAGAGCCCCGGAGAAGATATGAAATTTAAAAAAAAAATCAATTTTCATTCCACTTGTGCAGATTGTGTTAAGGGGAGGTGGGGGGTGCTGGGTGAGGGATGAAGGGGCTGGGGGTGGGTTGTGAGGCCTGAGGCGGCTCCCGAGGCAGCAGGCACAGCTTAGAGAAATCAAAACAACTGGTTAAACCCCAGCCTAGGGGCCCAGGGTGATGGGGGTGAGGAGACAGGCAAAGAGAGACTCAGAGACACAGGGACAGAGCTAGAGAGACACAGATGTGCAGAGACAGAGACTGGAAACAGAGAGGCTCAGAGACAGTTTCTGGAGATGGAGCAACCAGTTCCCTCAGTGAGAAGGGCCTGAGTGGTGGGAGGAAGTCCTACCTCTAGAGAGACAGCAGTGGAGCAGGCTGGGTCTGTGTGTGCACGCGCGCACACACACACATGCTGGAGCAGGTCACAAGTGTGTGAATGGAGAGTCAGACAGCATAGATGGGGTCCACCCCTGAGAACCCGCCCCTCACCCAGTGCCATCTGTCTGACTGTGCCACTATGGAGAGGGGTGAGGGGGTGCCTACATGTGTTTGCTGCCTGGCAGTTGCTTGTTTATGTTGGTGTGGTGTGTGTCCCCATACAGGACAGAATTCATGTACATACAGGGTCTCTGGTGCTTGTCCGCATGCCTTGTGTGCTTCTGTGTCCCTGGTGTGTGACTCGTGTGGCTGTGCTGCTGCATGTGCCTGGCCATGTCCCTGTTTCTATAAATATTGTGTCAGTCTGCACTTGTGTTTCTGTATTTAATAGTGTGTGTCTGTCTAGGAGTTGTGGTTGTGTGTCTTTGTTTCTGCATGAAACTGAACTGGTGTGTGTATCCTTATTCATTGTGTGTCTGTTTCAGCGTGGATATATGGGTGTGACTTGAATGTCTCTGTGGGGTATGTGACATGGCGGTAGGTGTGTCCTGGTTGCTTTGTGGGTCTGTGTTATGTCTGTTGGTTATGACAGTCTTGTTGAATATGATTTTGTTGACATTTGCACCTGTGTGATGTGTGTAGCAGAGGTGGTGTGTGTGCTTTGATCTGTGTCTGTGTCTAGTATTGTGTGCCTGGGTTGGTGTGGGTAGTGTGTAACTGCTTGGCAAGGAGTGGAGGGAGGCAGCTTCCAGCCTGCCCAGCGCCTCTACACATTGCTGCGCGTACATGCTGGCACGCACACGCGCACATACATTCAGTACCATGGCTGCGGGCGGCGGTGGAGATGGGGGGCGGGGGGGGGTGGAGGAAGCAAAATAAAATTAAAAATTAAAGCTTGCCCGGAGTCCCCATCCATACCGCTCGGGCCAGCGGGGAGGGGAGGGGCTGTAGCAGCTCCCCCTCAGCAGCCAGCGGAGCCACGGGCTGGGGCAGCCTGTCTGTCCTGCTGTCCTACCAGGCCCCTGCCTGGCTCTGCAGCCCTGGGCCCGCTGGTCCCACTACCTCCATGGGTCGATCATCATCGATCAATGGGGCCAGGGGGGCGCCAGGGGCAGGGCAAGATCAAAGGAGCCCCAGGAGACGTCCCTGGGACTGAAACAGAGACGTGGAGATGGAGACATGGAAACAGAGATAGAGATGAGATATACCGGGATGTGGGAAGGAGAGACTTGGAGGCAGGGAGACCAGAGACATCAGAATAGAGCAGAGACCCAGAGACAAGGGTGCACAGAGACAGGGGCCTGAGACCCAGAGACGCTGCTGCAGCGCTGGGCAGTTGGGGCGAGGGGGGACAGGGACTCAGTCCCTGTGGGTCTGACAGAGGTAGGGGACAGAGAGGAGGAAGTGGCAGGCAGAGACGGTGAGATGGCAGAGACAGGTGGAGAGACGGCAGGATGGGGGGTGGAGTGTGGGAGCAGGGCCCGGAGCGCCGATCCCACGGCTCCTCGTTATAACGTGTCCGGAGGAGGCGGCGGGGAGTTGAAAGCGTTGGGAAGAGAAATCAAAACCAACACGGAAATGAGAGGGGCCATAGGGGGTGGGGAGGAGGGAGGAGGGAGGGAGGGGGAACCCAGTGAGGCAGAGAGAGGGGAGGTGGGAGAGAGTGGACCTGGAGAGGTGCGGGGAGAAGGGCAGAGATGAGAGACTGGGAGAAGGGAGGAAGATGAGACCCAGATGGGGTTGTGGGGCAGAGACGGGAGAGTTAGAGAGACAGTCCTGAGAGAGGGGGTTGGGGGAGATAGAGACAGATGGTGGAGAGAGACTGAGAAATGGCAGAACTGGGAGGAATGGGAGGGAGAGAGGTTGGGGAAGGGGTGGAAGAGAGGTGGGGGTACTATGAGGGAAGACAGAGAAATAGGAAAAGGGCTGAATGATGAAGGGAGAGACCTTAAGAGGACCACAGAGATGGGGAGACAGTTGAATGGAAATGGGGTGGGGGAAGATGGGGAGAGACACCCCCAGTTGACTGGAGAACAGGAAAATGGAAAAGAGATGGTGGAAGAGACAGAAGGGAAAGGAGGGAGAGATTAGTGAGGAGAGAGATGAGGGGTACTCCAAGAAAGTTGGGGAGACCTCAGGAGGCAGAGGAGTCTATGTGCTGTGGGGTGTGGAGACCATCAGGTTGGGGTGATGGTGTCTGACTGAGGGAGATGGGTCTCTGACAGGTCTTGTCTGAGGGATGAGGTGGGGTTATGAGGGAACAGAGTATCTGGGTTTCTGAGGGGTATGTGGGATCTGGGGGAGCAGTGGGTCTTGGAGGATGGTATTTGAGAGCCGGTAACAAGGGGGTGTGTCTAGAGGAGGGAGTGAGGAAAGTGCTCTCTCTGGGAGGTGGGGTCTGAAGGGTGGAGTGGTAAGGGGCTCCAGTGTCTGAGGGGAGGGGTGGAGGGATGGTGCATCTGGATGGGGGTCTGAGAGGAGCCGCTGTCTCAGGGCATGGGTATCCGGAGTTCTGTGGGTGCCTGAGGGGGCAGGGCTGTCAGAAAGGGGTGAGAAGATGGAGTGTCTTAGAGGAAAGAGGTACCCTTAAAGGAGAGGGGTCTCTGAGGGGGTGTCTGAGGGGGTGGGGATCAGAGAGGATCTGAGAGAAGAGGCATATCCCAGGGGGAAGGGAGAGCCCATGGTGGGGGGAGGCAGACCTGAGGAGAAACGGGTCCCTGAGGGGGAGGCAGGTTCATGTTGCTGGGGTCTGAGGGGTAACAGCAGGAGAGACAGGGGAGAGGGGTGTTGTGCATGGTACTGGGAGCTGCTCTGTGGGGTGCATGGGGGCAGAGAGCAGGAAGGGCAGGGGTTGTGCCCGTTGGACAAGGGTTGTGGCCACTGTGGCTGGATGGCAGGGGTGTGAGGTGGCCAGATGAGAGGTGGGGGCTGCTGCAGAGCCAAAGGGATGAGCCAGCCCAGGGTCAACTGGGTGGGTAGGGTGGGGGCCAGGTTGGGAGCAGGATAAATCTGGGGCAACCAAAGAGGGACAGAGACATAGCGATGTGGAAACAGAGATGGGCAGAGAGGAGGAACAGAGACAGCGGCAGAGATGGTGCAGGCAGAAGGGCGGGTGGCAAAAGCCAGCAAGTGTGAGTGAGGGAGTGAATGCAAGCAGGAGGCTGGGAACCACCGGTGGGTGGCGAACTGGCAGGGCCACAGGGAGGCTGAGATGAGGGCTGCCGAGGAGGGGGGGCTGCTGGGAGGGGACAGACAGACTGGGAGAGGGACAGAAGCGGGATCTGCTGCGAGGGTGAAGGTGAGGGTCGGCCTGAGTCTGAGTCGGGAAGAGACAGGCGGTAGGGGACTGGGAGAGGGTGGTGGAACCTGGGGGGGGGGGCACCCTGCTGACCCCTGTCTGTCTCTCCTGCCTGCCCTGCCCTGTCTTGTCCTTCGTATCTGTCCCGGCCTCTCTGCAGGGCTGGCTCCGCCATGGACTGTAGCTGCGTCTCCGACCTTCTCTTCGCCCCGCCTGCCTTGCCGGCTCTCTGGACCCCTGGTAACTGGCCCGGAAGCCCCTTCCCCAGCCTGAAGGCCTGCCCAACCAGCAGACCCCTCCTTTCTGCATCTGTCTCTGTCTGTCTCACTGTCCGCCCTCCACCTCTTTGCTGTCACAGTTCCGTGAATACAAACCTTTAATAAAAAAACTTGGCTCAAAACTTCCCAGCCACATGTCCCTGGCCCCTGCCTGCTGGGACAGGAGGGTTTCCGGGTGGGTGGGTGAAGCATGGAGGCTGGAAAGGGACAAGGAGCCGGGGCTTGAGGGTCTGGGGTCTCAGCCTGTTCCCCCCCAGGACCTGGGGCTAAGGGAAGCAGGGAGACCATTCCAGGAGGGGCAGGTGAGGGAGAAAGGGAAGCTAGGCTGGGCGCTGGTGGACAAATGGACAGGCAGGACAGCCCAGCCAGCCAGAGCCCTGGGAGAGAGGACGGCTGGCTCGGAAGCGGACACTCAGAGCTGGAATGTGGACAGTAAGACTGGCTTGACGCACATTTAGTCTAAGTTACACACCTGCAGATGGGCCATGTGTGTCTTGTGTGTCTCAGAGTATGCCCCCATGACCAGGGAATATGTGTACCTGGCATCTGTCCGTCTGTCTTTGTCTGAGTGATGTGTCTGCTTCTCTGTGCTTGTGGGAGGCAGCCTGAGTGTCTGTGGGCTGAGCATGGTTTCTGGGACGTGGCACAGGTCTGCATTTTAGGATTGGGGGGCTGCCTGCCAACTCCCTGACCGTGTGCCTGCCTCGGGATGAGGAACCTTCTCCTGCCCCTGTGGGTCTGTGGAGTGGTGCGTGGCTTTTAGAATGGATGTCTTGGTTCATTGGGGGTTGGGGGTGTGCCTCCCAGGCCCGTGTGCATGTGGCTTCTGTGTCTGCCTGTTGCTGAGTGTCACTGAGGACAGTCTGTCACAGTGTGTGTCTGCGTGCTGAGGCCGCAGGTCCTCTTCAGTGTGTGTGTCTCAGTGAGTCCAGTATGTGCGGATTTGCATTGTGGGGCAAATGTGGTTCCCCATCTCGGCTGTGTCTGCCTGCGTGTGACCCATTGTCTGTTGTCATGATGGGGATATATGGGTGTCTGACACGTCTGCTGGCCCCACGAGGAGGTGTCCCAGGTGTGGAACAGGCTTGGTTCGCGTGATGATAGAGCCTTGTCCTGTGAGATGAGAAAGACTCGAAATGGAGGGCTTTCTCTGGGGAAGCTGTCTGGTGTTCCCCAGCTTTCAGGTGGGGGGAGCATTTGCATCCATTTCATACACCAAGTGGCCTGGAAGGGACGCTGCTCCTCCTTGTCTGTCTGGCTGGGGTTTCTGTTAAATTAGAGAGGGTGAGGGGCAGCTGCTCTCGGACTACCTGGGCAGTGGACACAGGTGCGCACAGCCTCAGCCTCCCCCCCCACCCCTACAACCTTCCCCTTCCTGCCCGGCTCTCAGCTTCAGGTGAACTCTGCCTTCTGTCTTGTGCCTGGGTCTGGGTCTCCGTGGAGGTAGGCTGGGGCCTGGGGTCTTCCAGAGGGGAGGGGAGATAGGGTGGCCTGACTCTGCTCACCACCAGCTGCTGTGTTTGCACAGTGGGTGCAGCGTGCCCATCTGAGCTATGGCTGCTCAGGATTGTGCACCTATGGGTGTTGTGGGTGCAGGTCTGGGAGACTGTTCTACCGGGGTTCAGGGTGAGCTGGGGGGTGCATCATGTCATCCTGTGTGTCTGTTACATGTGTCTCAACATGGCTCAGTTTCCATCACACTGTGCATTCTTGGAAGCCCCTTTCCCAGCCTGTGTGTCTCGTCATGGGGGGCAATTTGAGGACCTGGTTCTGAGGGCCTCGGGGGTGTGATTGTATTTGGGTGGGTGTGCAGTGTGTCTGGCATGTGTGCATGGGGGGCAGTGTCTGGTGTGTGGAGCTAGGTACCCCCATGTGGCCCTGTGTCCTGCAGCTCATGGACACACATGACATACATGCTGGGAGGGGCACAGTGGGTTTGAGATACAAGTAGATGGGGGGGGCAGGGGCACATGGGCACACAGGATGTCCCTGGATGTGTGTGTGAGGTGTCAGTGGGGGACTTTGGGGAGATGGAGCAGGCGGTGGGAAATAGGGAAGAGGAGAGACAGCAAGTATCAGGGTTCAGAGACAGGAGAGACCAGATGGAGAGGAGAGGGTGAATGTTAGGGGGGGGTGCCCTGCAGGTTGCCCCCTCCTAGTACCTTCCCATAGTTGAGTGTGCAGGAAACTGATCCCTGCCACCCTACAGCCCAGGATCAGAATTTGGGAGGGCTGTGCCAGGAAGGGGCTAGGACTAGAAGTGCTAATCTCGGATTCCTAGACACCTGAGTTCTCTCTCCCGCTACTGGGGACCAAAGTGAGTAAGGAGAGTGGGAACCAGGTCACTGAAGATACCTAATGCTGGGAAGCTGCTCCCAGGAGACTGGGAGTCCAGGAAGGACCCAGAGTCCCCACCTCACCCAGGCCGCTTCCCCACCTCCATCCCCAGGGTTTGCCTTCCCGGATTGGGCCTACAAGCCTGAGTCGTCCCCAGGCTCCAGGCAGATCCAGCTGTGGCACTTTATCCTGGAGCTGCTGCAGAAGGAGGAGTACCAGGGTGTCATCGCCTGGCAGGGGGACTACGGGGAGTTCGTCATCAAGGACCCTGACGAGGTGGCTCGGCTCTGGGGCATCCGCAAGTGCAAGCCCCACATGAACTATGACAAGCTGAGCCGGGCCCTGCGGTGAGGAGGGACTGGAGTCTGGACCCACCTTGCCCCTTTTCCCCTCACTGTCCCTTTGGGCCCACTCCCTCTACCGGTAGCTACTGTAAGTACTGTGAGCAGAAGGGAAACCAGATGAAAGGATCAGCACCCCAGCTTTCAGCCCATGCCACCCAAGATTCTAACCCTCCTCCCACCCCTTACTCCCTGAGACCCAGGTCAAGGGTCTGGCCTCAGTATCCCCCAAGCAATTGTGCTCTGTGCTCAGGAGCCTGCCAGTCTTCCTGCTACCTCCTTGGGTGGGGCTCTCCGGCACCCCCCCACTTACTCCCCTCTCTCCACAGCTACTACTACAACAAGCGGATTCTCCACAAGACCAAAGGGAAGAGGTTCACCTACAAGTTCAACTTCAGCAAAGTCGTGCTTGTTAATTACCCATTGTTGGACGTGGCAGCAGCCACCACTGGTTCCCCCCTCTTGCTGACCCCTGGTCCCTTTGGGGGGGGCCCTGGGCCAGATGCTCCTCCACTCACCCCTGAGGTAAGTTAGGGTATCAGGGTCCCAGAGCTGGGGAACTTGGCACTCACAAGCTCCTGGAGTGGGGCAGCCAGGCTGAGGTCTACCCCTCTCTTCTCCCACTCCAGACTCTGCAGACCCTGTTCTCTGCTCCACGCCTGGGAGAGCCGGGGGCCAGGGCTCCCCTGTTCAGCCCTGAGACAGACAAACTGAGACTGGACAGCCATTTCCCATTCCTGAGCTCTGGTAAGGAGCTGGGGGTCCAGGGGTGCTGGGTGGTGGTGGTGGGGAAGGTGGCTGCCACCTGTGTTTTTTGTGCGAAGGGGATGAACACTGGAGGGAGGGCAGGGCCCTGGAAGGGGGGTGGGGCAGGAGCTCTGTGCATGTGTGAGATGTTGTATTTAAGACAGAGAGGCTGGGCAAGGAGGGGAGGTGGGAACTGGAGAGGGGGACAGTGGGGAGTTTTCCCAGAGGGGCTGGGACCCAGTGTGGAAACTCATGGGGGAGAAACCCCAAGAGAAGGGTTGAGACAATGGAGGGATGGGGTGTGGGATATGGAGCGAGGGGGGCCCCTTTTACTGCCCCCTAGACAGGCAGCCCTGACAGGGAGCAGCCCAAGCTGACCCTGTCCCTGTCCCCTGCCAGGTGCCACCAGCTATTCCAAGCCCCCTGGCCTGCTGGGTCCATATGGCCGCGCCTTCCCAGAGTATCCCTGGAACTTTAACCCATACCTCACAGGCCCCTTCCCCAAGCTGCCCCCATCTCTGTACCCCCCCCACTTCTACCCCAACCCTCTGGCCAGTTCCCTGAGTCACCTGCCCACAGCAGGGGCAGGTGGAAGCCCCACAGCTGCGCCCCTCCTTACTGCAACTGGGGAGGGCCTGGGCCCCGAGCGCCCCTCAAGCTTGGCAGCGGCCCCCCGCCTGGCACTGCCGGGGGCAGGGGGTCCAGAGGCTGCACTGGGCGGGAAGGAGGACAGCGACTCAGAGTTGGAGATCACGGACGTCAGCGGCTGCAGCTCTGACAGTGAGGGCGACGAGGGCCTCCCTGCACCCCCCAAGGCCAAGGCTGGCAAAGGGGGGGTTGGCAGCTGAGTTGGAATAGGGTGCTGGATTCTGCCAAGGCGGGAACTGGGGCAGCCACCTGTGCAACCTCTTCAGTCATCTGGTCTGTCCCCAGTGTCCCACCCCAAGCTGGGGAGCAGCAACCCTTGGCACCTGCCCAGGGCCGGGGATGTGGTGGCCCGGCCTCCTCCTTCCCCAACCCCAGAATGGGGTCTCACCTCCCCTTCCAGAGGAGGGAGGGAATGTGATGGCCTCTAGCCTCCTCCCCAAGCTCCAGATGGAGGGGGGTCCCCACCTGGCCCCACTCCCAAAGTGCAATATGGCGCCCAGCCTCCTCCCACCCCCGTGCTGTGACCTGTGTGTTTGTGTGGCCCCGGTCCTGACACCTGTGCGTCCAGGCCCCCTGGGGACAGGGAGCTCAGAGCAATAACCCCGCCCCCAGCCCCCACCCAGGAGGGCCCCCCCCACCATTTCCCCCTGACCCCCGGTAGCCACCTCCAGAGAGTTTACTACGAAAATAAAAGGAGAATGGAAGCGTGAGAAGTGGGGCGCCCAGCGTGTGGGTGACTGGAGGGGGGATCTGGGAGGGGGTGTGGGGCACCTGGGAAGTAACCACTGAGACACAGAACAGCTGAATGAACAACTCAGAGCTGGGCAGGGGGCACAGAGGACATGGTGGGGCACCCAGGAAACCTGTCAGTCCAGAGGGTGCCAGGGTCCCTCTGTCCCCCATACACAAAACTCTCCTTACATAATATATATTAAAAAATAAACCTCCAATTCAGGATATAAAAACAGAGCAAAGGCACTTGGGGGTGGGGAGGGAAGGGTAGTCTCCCCCTGGGGAGAAGGGGGCCCTGCTTGGTTGCAGAACGAAGCCCTGAGTCCCCCAAGCGGAAGGCAGGAGAGGGCCGAGGCGAAGGGGCAGGGAAGGCAGTGATCCCGGATGGCCCGCGTGTCTGGCCCAGCTCTCTCCTCTGGCCCTTGGGGCTGGAGATGTGGTGGCAGCTGCATGGCAGGGCGGCCCTCACGTCCTCTCACTTCCATTTCTTTCCTTGTGGAATGTCTGAGGGGATGCAGGAGAGGGAGACGTAGGAGAGAAACAGGATAAGGAAGAGAAAGGGAAAGTGGGGGGAGAGAACCCACAAGAGCCAGGGAAGCAGATAGTGAATGAGGGAAAGAAATGTGGGAGGCTGTGGAGAGGGGCCACCTGTGGTGCCCACTCCCACCTCTCATCTCCAGGCCATGCTGCCCCCATTGCCTGGCTTCCCACTCACCTGCGTGGGGCAGGGAGCCTCAGGTGCAGCCAGGCTGGGGTACAGTGATCTCCCTGAGCTGAGATAGGATGAGTCGCAGGCGACAGAATTCCTCCTCCATCTCCTGGTTGGGGGCCGTCAATGAGAGGGGTCCCTCCACTGAGTCAGTCCCCGCCCCCCATTTCCAGACCCTCACCTCTATCTGTTTAAGGATCTCCTCCAGGTCTAACAGATCCTCTTGCATCTCCTGTGTCTGGGTGGAACTCTGGGGACCCCCTCCAGGGACTCCTTCCCCTTCTTGGGGTGGCCCCACCCCATTGTCTTCCTCTGCCATGAGCCTTTTCAGGGACAGCACTGGCCAGGGGCAAGAGGACAGAGTCAGAGGCTAGGGGACTGGGAGAGAGCCAGGGAAGGGGTGGGAAGGAGGCTGGGGTGTGCTGGTAAGAGGGAAGGATGGGCATCTGGTGAGGCTGATTTGTGGGTTAGTCAGGCCTACAGATGGGGTACAGGATGGGAAAGGGGGTGTAGAGGTGAGGTTAGGGCTAGGGTTGGAGTGGGGTGGGACAGGATGGAGATGGGTCTAAGGTTTGAAGGTCCAGGGAAGAATGAGGTTGTAGGAGGAGACTGGGGCCACCAGGCTGGGGGGTGCGGCTCGGTACACGTGTTCTCTGGAGGCACAGGTCGCATGGGTAGTCAGAACTGGTTACCTTTCTGAAGGGCCTTGGCAGAGAGTTGGCCCTCAGGGCCGGATCTGCAGAAAGGCAGGAGGGCATTGAGGAATCTCTCGGTCCGACCTGGGTAGGGCAGGGAGGGTACTCAGATCCTGCCAGGCTTCCTGTAAAGATCCCCCTGCATCCCTCCCTCCCTGGATACCCCAGGCTCACCATCAGCTGGAGGTATCTCTTGCCCACCATTGCCATTCTCAGAACTGCTGAGCAGGGGTTCTCGGGTACTGGGGAGAGGAAGCAATGGTGACCCTACACCCCCTGACCCTAGGGTGTGGCAGGGGTGGGGAGACAGAGCAGGAGGTGGGGAGATAGGGCGGTACAGACAGTAGCAGAGATAGAGTTGAAGCTGGGAGAAAGGGAGACAGAATCCTAGCCCACCGAAGCCAGAGAGGTCAGGGACAGACAGGCCATGGTGGGGTCATGGTGCACACATACACATGCACACACACATACCACACATGCACACACACACATTTAACAGGTAGACCGGGCTGCAGCCTGGGTTCTGGAACACAGGGGAAGCCACCTCTGCCCCACCAGCCTTCTGGTACTCTCCCTGGTTCCCCTTACCTGCTGGGACTGGGCCGGGGTTTGGGGCGGGAGGCAGGAGCAGGGACTTTCAGGGATCCAGCAGTCTCGGTGATGAGGGTGCACCAGCTGGGGGCACAGACCAGTCCAGGGGCAGTCAGAAACCCCACACCCCGTGCTGGGGCTTCCCACCCATCCTGTCCCTGGGGGACTACCCGTCCTCCACCCGTGCTGGCCCAGGCCTCCTCACTTCTTCCGCTCCGACACAGTCTGTGCCACCAGCTCATAGATCTGGGCCTCCTGGTCCCAGGTGAAGATGACATAGAAGGCCTTGTGATCTGCGGAGGAGGCAGGACTCAGAGCCTGGGTTCCATGTGTGCCCTCCCTGAGCCCAGGCTGGAGGCTGGAGAAGCACCCATGCAGTCCGGTCTCCCCTGACTCAGTTTCCCTTTCTGCATCCCCATATCTACTCAGGAAAAAAGCCCCCAGGATGATTCTACCTACCAAACAAGTAGTTTGTCTGCAAGCCCCTCCTCACTGTCCCTGCCTACCTTGCCAGCCCCCTGTTGACTCCCAAGTGGCAGCCAGGGTAGCTTTTCAAAATTCCAGTGAGAGCTGGCTCCTCCTCCATGTGGAAACCCAGGGTGCGGCCCACTTCATTCAGCAGCACCCCCACCCTGGCCTGGCTACCTAGCCCTCACTGCTCCTGGGTCCGGCCTGCCCATGCGCCCCTGGCTCTTCCCTCCTCATAGTGGGCAGCCACGTTGGCCTGCGCCAGCCTCACCTGTGGCTACCTCGCGTGTCATGGCGGACGTGAGCCGCAGCACTGGCCGCAGCATGGTCTTGCCGTCGGGTGTGGGCGTCAGTGTCCTGCTATGTGACTTGAGCAGCAGCCGCTCATCCTGGCGCTGGAGCAGCAGCAACAGGTCATCCAGCAGCAGCACGTGGACCTCTGCCGGGGGAGGCATGCTCAGCACCCCTCTCTGATACCCCTGCCCCCAGGCCCACTCGCCTCCAGGTGCTCACCTACAGCCTTGTCCTTCGTCACCCGCCACGTTAGCGGGCCCTCGTGGACCAGCTTCTTCTTGGTGATGTCCAGATTCTGGACAGGGAGAGTGACGGTGGGTGCAGGTGAGGGTGGGCAGGGAAGGGTGGGGTCAACTGTGATGACTGGGAACCGCGGGGGATGGCTAGAAGCAAGGAGGGGGCAAGAGTGGCCCAGGCAGCAGGGCTGGCTAGGGGACTGGAGGGGTGGAGAGGACCACCTTGAACTCGCTCAGCATGGGGTCACTGCTCTGCCGCAGGTGGGACAGGTCCAGGCGCCGCTGATAGTCCTTGAGCCGCTGGGGAGGGGAAGGGGACAAGCTGGTCGGGGGACAAGCCCAGGACCGGGCCTCCGGCCATAGTGTCAGGCTGAAGGCCGGGCTGACCCTGCACATGCTCACCCCACTGCTCTGGCCAGGGCAGCGTCCAGGCTCACCAGCAGGTCCTCCATGTCCCGCACAGCTAGGTTGACATGCTGCAGGATATCCCGGCAGCAGTTGGCCGCCTTCTCCACTTTTACCCGCTCCCCAGGCTCTTCTGGAGACAACAGAGAGACCGGCATCAGTGAACCCAGCTAGGAAGACCTTGGCCCCAAGGCCAAGGTTAGAGCAGGGTCTGCAGGGTTGTTTGGGGCCTGCTCACCTGTGTTCTGCCCGATGCTCTGAAGGAGCAGGGGATACTTGGTCAGACGCTGCATCTCGGTGGGGATCATGTCTTTCAGCTGCAGGCGGCGGCACCGCGGGCGACTCTCGGCTTCCTAAGAGGACAGTGGCGCTAAGATGGCTCATATTGGGGCTCGCCTTGGGATGCCCCTCCTCTGGAGGCCAGGGCCTAGTCCCCCCACCTCACCTGCACGAAGGCACAGAACCGAGGTTCCTTGCGCTGTTTGGCTTTAAGTTGTTCTAAAGCAAACGACTGGCGGCTGCAGAAGCGGGAGGAGATTTTCTGGAACCAGGAGCCCTCAGCACCATCAAACTACAGGGGAGATGCAGGCCAGAGAGGGTGTCTCAGGTGGGGCTGGGAAGACAGGGCCTCAAGCAGAGATGACAGCCTAGACAGGTGACAGAGCTAGGGACCTGGAGTCTCAAGTG
Organism: Uropsilus gracilis; assembly: GCA_004024945.1. NCBI lineage: Eukaryota > Metazoa > Chordata > Mammalia > Eulipotyphla > Talpidae > Uropsilus > Uropsilus gracilis. The sequence goes on from PVHY01015379.1 coordinate 24,250, forward strand.
GCTGGGTTGGGGCCCTCACCCGGGCCAGCAGCACATCTCCAATCTCCTCGATGAGGTAGCCACTCTCCTGCCTCAACTTCATCAGGCGATCGAGGAACAGGGCTATGGGGAGTGGTGCAAAAAGGGGTATTGCCAGAATATACAGAGAACACGTGGGGATCTGACAGAGGAGCGTCTCCCTACCACATGCTCACTGACATGTCCCCTAGAATGTGAGCTCTGAGGCCTCCAGGGCCAGAACAGAGGCTGCTGAGGGAGGCACTCAGAACGTGGCAGGCTCCAGGTCTCCCAGGTGGGGATGGTCAGGGGCCAGGGCCCACAACTCACAGTGCACCTCGATGAGCTCATCCAGGCTGGGGAAAATGTTCTGGAGGTCTTCCAGGGAGAAAAAGCCCCCTTCCGCAATAGGCTGGTAGAAGAGGTCATGGAGCACCCGCAGCATGCGCACGTGGGCCGCCTCTGTCACAAGCAGCTCTGCGGGTACCAGGCAGGAAGCATAGATGGGGAGAGGCAACCTCTGGGGGTGCAATCTCAGAAACAGGCTGGGGGCATGAGGAGATGTCATTTGCTCTTGAAACAGCTGCTGTCACTTCTGGCTGTCCAGTCTTGTCTTCCCACATAACCCACTATCCACAGCTTGGATTGAGGGGTCTCCCCAGAGGGTGCAGACCTGAGCTCTGGGGACCCAGGAGTCCCATACAGACTGAAGGCATATTTCGTGTTATGCCTATTTTTCTGATGAGACAAATCGCTACCCAGTCTGATGCAGTGGCCACCCGCCAGGCACACCTTTTAATGAGTTGGAATGAAATGCCAAACTTGGTTTTAGCGCCACTCACAGCATTTCAAGTCCTCAACAGTCATCGTGTGGCAGGGCGGCCATGTTGGGCAAGCACTGACACGGCACACCATTATTCCAGAAAGTTCTTTGGGATGGCATTGCTTGTGTTCTAATAGTATGTTCTTAGAATTTCTGTGATGCAAAAAGTACTCACTGACTTCCCTAATAACTGAGACCATCCTTCTTTTCAGTCAGAAACCTGTCGATAACTTCCTAATGAGCTTCTGAGACAGTGTTGTACCTTTTGCCAAACCTTCCACATATAATTCTAAATTAGAGAAAAGAATCTAGGTGAAGAACTAAAATTCTCATCATCTCTCTGTCAGAAGTAAGCACTGTACACTGTAATGTATTATCTTCCCGAACTTCTCCCTGTGGTAATCCACGCCCTCCTGCCCGCGGGAGCTGGGGCCTCAGCGTTAACCGCATACCCAAAGGTGCATGCTCTGTACACAACACTGTTTAGACTTCCCACGAGTCTCACAGACAGGCAGTACTGTGCACATTCCACAGAGAAGGAAATGAAGGCTATGCCAGAATTCAACTTTTGATTTTAGTTCTTAATGTCTGCCCACCCCATACTGTGGGATATCTGTGGCAATCTAGCCTGGGCATCTGCTTCCACCAGCAATCGTGCTCTAGTTTGTGTAACAAGGGGTCTCCCTCACAAATGGCCCCCTTCAAGTTCTGTCCATCGCAATGGTAGGGTGGGTGGGTGAATGGTGCCCTGTGTCTATCCATGCGTGGCCACACTGGCTGAGGGTACCTGGCACTCACCGCTGATGACTTCCTGCCGCTTCACCTGGCTCTTGGGCAGGCTGAGCAGGGTGCCTGGGGGGACAAGCTCCCGCCAGCCAGGGGGCTCTTCTGGTTCTAGCTCTAGTCCTGATCGCCCTGGCTCCCCATCATCTCCAGGCTCAGGGCTGTAGAACAAAGGTTTTGTTAGGATTCCAGTTCAGGGGGTCCCAGGGAGGAGACCCGAGGTGGCCTGGGCATTCCATGCCCCCAGAGCAGTCCAGGCTGCAGACCAGCCCCCAGCTCACTAGAATGAAGTGCTGCCCCCTCCCTGTGATCACTGCAGGTCCTCCATAAATGCAGCATCCCACACCCACCCAACACCCCTTGACTCTGGCTACAGTCCCCATCCTCCTTGACTTTAAGCATCTCAGTGGACAGGGGAGGAGTGACGTACGTGGCTCGTCGGGTGGGGCCAAGCACGGCCGTGGCGGAGCTGGGGTCCATGTCCACGTCGCTCCGGGAACGGCCCCCACCCCGGCCCTTAGCCCCGAGGCTACCCCGGGAAGGCCGGCGGCGGTCACTCACCCGCAGGCTCTCTGAGCGCCCCAGACGCCCTGACAGCCTGGACCCCGAGGCCAAGGACAGAACCAGACAGATGTCAGGACAGAGACAGACAGGGAGACCAGGACAGGGAGAGACAGGGACAGAGACAGGAGGAAAACAGGACAGGGACAAACAGGGACAGAGGTCAGGAGACCAGGACAGAGAGACAAGGACAGGAACAGAGACAGGGGGAGACCAAGACAGGGAGAGGTGGGGAAGGCCAGGGTAAGGAAATACAAGGACAGGGACAGATAAGGACAGGGACAGGAAAGACCAGGACAGAGATCAAACATGCAACAGAAAAGTGAGTCAGAAGAGCAGTGGGATTAAGGGGTGCTGGGGCAGTGGGAGGGGTGGTCAGGAGAGATCCTGACACTTGGCAGGGGGAGGATAGGGAAACCCATTCAGGCTGTGGGACTGACACCACCCTTCCCTGGGGGACTGAGTCAGAGCAGGAAGCTGGGGAGGAAAGATTTCAATACTTAGCTCTTCAACAGGGAGGGTGATGTCCCCATGCACCCCTCACAGGGGTAAAGGGGAGAGGTGGCCAATGGGGGGAGGGGAAGGGCTGGGAGACATGGGGGAGGGACTGGCCCATCCCCCGCCCAGGGCCCAGGCACCCACCTCTTCCACCTTCTGGGGAGAGAGGGGCACAGGGTCAGACATGGGCCCAGATGAAACCCACTTACCTCCCCACACCCACCAAAGGGTCCCCAAAGCAGCGGCACAAGGACAGGCAGGGGGCAAAACCTGACCCCCAACTGTGAGGGGGACAGGGCCCCCGGGCACAGAGCACAGAGGGTAGGGGCAGAGGGAAGGGGCACCAGGAGCAGGAGCAGGAGCCAGGCTGCAGGTGGGACTGGAGGTTTAAAAGAGAAGGGGAGGAGGCGCTGAAGGGTTAGGAGGAGGAGGAGGACTAGTGGAAGAGGAGGAGGAGAACCAGTGACGGAGGAAGGAGAAGGAAGCAGGAAAAAAAAAGAAAAAGGAAAAAGGGGAAGAAGGAAAAAGGAAGGAAGGAAAGCGGAAGAGAGGGCAGGACAGAGAGGAAATGGCTGGGGACAGGCAGGTGCAGATGGCAATGCAACCCTGACACACCCCACTCCAGCCCCCCCAGACTAGTGCTGCACCCCTCCCCTCCCCTGGCCCAGCCCTGGGCACCTGTCTGTATCAGCACCCTCCTCAGTGCTCTCCAGGGGTGCAGGAGGCTCCAAGCTTGTCAGGCCCTGTGGGAGCAGGTCCCCCAACTCCAGGGAGACATCTGCACCTGTGAGGGTGGTGGAAGGGAGCAAACTGTCTGGAAGGCCCCTCCACAATCCAGTGGAGTATGGGGGGGGGGGCTGAAGCTTAGCAGATGCTAACTAGGGGATGGATGATGGAAAGGCTGTGGGCAGTAGAGGCCCCGGGTGAAAGTGCCATAGAACTAGGGTGCCAATGACAGGGTGGAGGCAGATGCTCCACACGCAAGGCTTTGACATACATTCCATTCTCAACTGCCCCACTCAGAGAGAGAGGGATCTGAGGGGGGTGACAGCTAAGATAGTACTCAGGGGTCACAGTGTCGGTTCAGGGCCTGATACTCAGAGAGCTATGAGAAATGTAGTGTGCTGTCAGCCTGCCTGTCCAAGCGCTGATTGGCACTGGGCTCAGAGATTCTAGAAAATGAAGCTGTGGGGTTGATGGGAATCTCAGTTCAAGGAGGTAAGGACCAGGTGGCAGGAGAGAGCTGGAAGCCAGGGAGGAGGAGGGGGGTAAACTTGAGGGAAGGGGATGGTGATTAACACATATGACCAGGAGTGGGGAGGGGCAGATTCAGCAAATGGAGGGGTGGTCTCTCTGAGGCAAGGCTGGGATCTGAGGGGGCACCTTCTGAGGACAGGCAGCACTTCTGCCCTGGGGACATGGGGGCCGGCAGAGCCCTCACCAGGGTACTCTCACCTGGTTCCCGGTCTGGGCTGTCACAAGAGACAGGGTGCAGAGAAACTCCAGGGGTATCTTGCCCAGAGGCCCCAACATTCCGGTCCCGGGAGGGTACACCCAGGCCTCCTTTCCGTTCTGTATGGCTTGACTTTTCAGCTGGGGAGACAACAGAAAGAGAGGGAAATGAGCTTAGAGGCTCTAATCTACAATGGCCTGGGAGATCCAGGACTGCATCCCAGCCCCTTCCACCCCATTGCTCAGGAGACACGTTGCTACTCCCAGATCCAGGAGTCCAGGCCTCCAACCTCCTCCCTCGGACCCAAAAGTCCCCCTCACTCCCCTCTCAGGTCCTCAGAATGGATACTCTGATTTTAGGATCATACCGTCAGCCTCGACTTTGGGGTGTCGAAAATCAGGGGCTGAAATGAGAGATGGGACCATGAGATGGGGGGCAGGGTGGGCAGTTGGGGCAAGACTGAGGTGAGGCGGGGAACCTCACCTGCAGGTTCTGCCCGGTTCCAGCGAGCAGGGTCTAGGAAGCTGCTCAGTCCTTTCTTGGTCTTAGTTGGCTCATCTGATCGCCGGTTCCCCATCACCTGCAGGAGTTGGGGAGCAGGGAGCGGAGGGTAGGCATTTATGAAATGCCAACAGAGTGGAACCGGACCCCAAGGGTTCAGTTGCTTCCCAAGGGGTCTCTGGGAGGAAAGGGCCAGGTCTGGGTGCTAAAGGAAACACCTTTTTTCTGAAGAAGTTCCTCCCCGACTTCTTGTCCCCGCTCTTGGTCCGCACCCCGAGGTGGCGCATATATACACTGATGGCGTTGAGCACTGCGGCACTGCAGGGAGGTCTGGTGTGGGCCCCAGCATGCCCACAGACACCCCCACTCCCACAGTTGCCCCACAGCCTTCCCCTCTGCGGTCAATTCCCACCCCAGATCGCAACCACTTCCTGCTGTGGAAAGGGAAGAGGACTGGCAAGGGGACAGAGCCAGGGACACTCCAGCCCTGGAGACCAAACACCTCCCCGCCATCCTCTGCTACCATCACCTCTTTTCCTCGTCGGTAGAGATGGTGTGCCTGTGAAGGAAAGAGACATTTGTGACAGACCTTCTCAGTCTGGGCTTCCCCCCCATTGGCACAAACACCCAGTTGCTGTTCCATTAAAAATGGGGACAGGGAGAGGAGGGAAGCAACTGGGAAGGATGGTGACAGGAGGGAGCAGTCTCTTCCTGCAGCAGAAGGACAGGAGCTAAAGGATAGGGTCCAAGATTTGGGGACTTGGGAGTGGGTGACCCCAAAGCTAGGGAGGAGGGAGTAAAACCAGATGAATTAAATGCCAGGCTGAGGGACCCACAAGTCAGAAGAACCCAAGTGAAATGAACCCTGAAGCTAGAGGGGCACAGGAGGACTGGAAGTGGATGGGTGCCTTCCCTCTGCCCCTGCCCAGGGCTGCCCCACTCACTGCATCTCCTCCAGTTGGGCCAGCAGCCGCTCAGCCACGTGCCGCTCCCGGGCCTCGAAACTGGCACGGTCCCGCCCCACCCAGACCTCCAGCTGGGCCAGCTCATGCTCTGAGGGTGTCATGCCCATGAGTCTCTTGGAGCGGAAGTCCTCCAGCTGCCGGTTGACAGCCTCCTGCTGGCTCTGCACCACCTCCTGCATGAACTGCCGCTGGGTGTCCTCAGGGAGGAGGTCTGGCCTTGTGCGGTCTGTGGGGACAGGGTGGGGCTGGGGGCCAGCTCTCTGGGCTCCAGGTCTCTGTTGGCCCCCCTTCCCTGGTGGCGTGGCCAGAAAGGATGACTGTCCACAGAGCCTGGGCATGTGTCTTCCTCCCTGGGACTCCTAGCCTCTACTGGGGACCTCTCCCTCATCCCAGAGTCTCCTCCTTTTCCTTACCAAGTTCAAAGGCGACTGTGGAAGGGACTGACACCCGAAGAACCTGCTCAGGATAGAGAATGGAATGAGGGTGGACTGGGAAAGGGAGAATGGCAGCCCTGGCTCCCAGCAGGCATGGTGGCATAGGCAAGGTGGAGGCTGGAAAGCACAAGGTAGCTCTCTAGGGCCAAGGGACCAGGGGACCGGGGTGCTTTGCTGGTGTTTCTCACCGCAGTCTTCTCCAGGAAGCTGTGGTAGAAGTCAAGGAAGGCCTTCTTGGCTTCCTTGGGGCCCAGCGAGCCCAGCATGTCCGCATGTAGGCAGCAGAGCTGGAGAGACATGAGCATGACCTATTTTCCCTTCCACCCCACCTGAACCACGAAGCCCCTTGGAAAGTCGTGGGGTACAGATGCCACTTCCTCCTGAGAGGTGTTTCCTGACCTCCACCAACCCCACATAAGGCTTTCATCTCCCTTCCAGACTCCCCCAGTCTTCTAGGCCATGATGAGAAACCGCTAACATTCTATCCAGTGCAATGGTCCTCTGTGGCCAACACCAAAAGCAGCTAGTACACATCAGATGCTGTTATAAACCCTTTACATGCATTCAACTCAACTGTTCAATCACAAGCCTAGGATTATCCCATTCTACAGAGAAAACTGAGTCAAGAAGCTTGCTCAAGGCCACACAGTAAGTGCAAAGAATCCAGACCACTACACTCTTGCCTAGAAATATTGAGTAGACTTGATGGTGAGTGTTTGGGGTGGGTGTGGAGTGGAGCATTAGGTTCTGATTCATGTGTCATTCATGCTTTAGGAAAAGGGCTTAGTGCAGAGTGGGGGCTGGGCAAATTAAATCAACAAGGGACAAGTGGGCTCCTTCACCCTTTCCTCAAGCCTTACCTTGGGTGGCATATTTGCCAGCCCTGTGCTGGGTGACACTGTCAAAGCAGGGACTCCAACCTACCCTACTTCCTGGGGGCTCTCACTACTTAAGAGCCATGGTCTCAGTGTGCTAAAGACTCCCCCCAGTGTGTGAATGGGGCTGTCTCTCCACTGTGAACAGTTTTAACGAATCTGTGACTGCAGCCCTTGCCCTGTATAAAATGAAACTTGTGGCACGTCAGCAGGAAGCAGTCCAGGGACCACAACCACCTCTCAATAGCTGATGATATCAGAGAGCAGTATGAGGACAAACCTCAAAATGCCTGAAGTCATCTAAGTGACCCCAGGCCACCCATGACCCCTCCCCAGGTCTTAGTTTCAACTTCTCTAAGAGGACAGTACAGTCAGCACAATCCCTGGTTGAGTTCTAGGAGTTCTAGAAAACCCCAGGCTTTGGAGGAGAACCCAGTTCTACAGAGCAGACAGACCCTCCATGCATGGGGGCTGGTGGGTACACTTTCTGGGGAGAAGGCAATCTCCTGAACTTCAGAAGATTCTGAATCTTGGGGGGGAAGCTCATGTGCCCTACATTTTGCTTCCTCTAGGTGCCTCTTCCTGGCACTTCTGTTAGTCCCCTAGTTCTCTGGAAGAGGGTTCTTTGCTCTGTATTTCCATAATGGTGCAGTGCCCTTGCCTGTGCTGGTCTTCCTGGGTCAGGACCCTGTTGACAGAGCCCTCGCCTGTCAGCACTATGGCTCTCCATTCCAAATCACCTGGCTGTAGAGTCTGGAGGAGTTTCTGGAAGGTCTGGTTCTTGGCAACTCCCAGGTACTTTCTGCCTGACACAGATTTCTGGATTATCAGTAATTTTCTCTCTGCTTCGTGGGCTGCTGGTGGTTTCATGTTTCTGGCCCAGGGTCTGTGAGACTCGTGAAGGGTGAGGGTTTACTCCCACTGGCAACCCTGAGTGATTGGCTGGTAGCCCTGCTGAGAGGGCCATGGTGGGGAGGGTTTGATTTCGAGTCTGGTAAAGGGCGCTGTTGCTGATGGGTGGCACTGTCATGGTTAGATGTTGCTGCCACAGGCACGGGAGGGAACTGGGCAGGATTCTGCTAGGCTGGTGGATTCTCTGCAGCCCTCTGCATGACCTGGCCTGTGCACTCTGCCTGTGCTTGCCACTGAGATTTAACCACAGTGTGGTAGTTCTTTGGCTCATGTCCAGTTTCTAGATACCCAACTGTGCCTTCTGGGTCGTTGATGAGATCCTTCAGGCTCACCTTTACTGCTAACCCACTGTAAGTTCAGGACTACCCACCAGGCCCCGCCCACTCATGCAGACCCTGCCCACCCACTGGGCTCTGTCCAGCTCTCACCAGAGGTCCGGGCTCAAACTGCAGGGCCACATGATGCAGGAGGATCATGAGGTGCGCAGGGCGCCGCTTCACCTGCTGCAGGCTCTGGAACTGGCTGTTCTGCTCCTCTGCATTCTGGGGATAAGGGTGGCATGAAAGTGGGAAGCAGAGGAGGGGCATGGGCCTGACCCTGCCCTTGCAGATGGCAACTATGTGGTGGGGCTCAGGGCAGGGAAGTGTAAAGGGGAGGGGGGATGGGGAGAGTGGTTGAGATTTAATGTTACAGTGGGAGTGATGAAGATGGGAAATGAGATGGGAGGGAGATCTGTGCTGTAACTGGGGTGGGGGTAGGGTATTCAGGATGGGGCATGGGGAGGAAGGCTGATACCAAGAAGATAAGAGAAGGTAGTAAAGAAAAGGACAGAATCAGGCTCAAGGAGGGGAGACTGATGATGAGACTTGAGGGCCAGGCCCCAGGAGTCTGGGACAGGAGCTCCTCCACCTGGCTGTCCTCTCACCGTCTCCAGTTCATTTTCAAAGTCCTCATCCTCAGCCCCAATGATGCTGACCGGCACCAGGCCAGGCCGGGAAGCCCCAGGGGCCTGTGGAAAGAGAGTAATGGCTTTAGCTCTCAGTGCTCCCCATCTTGAAGTCCCCCCACCCCTAGTGCCCTCACCCCTTGGCTTTTTCCACTCACCACCCCTCGGGCGAAGTCTTCTGCCTCCATGGGCTCTGTAGAGCTGGGGGGAGAGGCGGGGCAGTGGTTAGGGGTGTGGGAGGAGGCACACAGGCTGTTACTCACAAATTCCTGGCCCAGGTGTGAAGGTGAGTAAACAACCTCCCCTACCCAGCTCCACAGCTCAATGGGGCCTCTGTGTGGCGACAAAGAGCCCTTCAGAGGCCAGCCAGGGCTGGAGCCCAAGGACAGGGAGTCTTGGGGGGGGGGCGCAGAAATTGGTCCATGAGAGAGCTTAGCCATGAGAGCTTGCAATTTGGGACCCTTACTGAAAGGAGATGGGACCTAGATTCCTGGGTCTGAGGGAGGAGGGGCTGGGCATGTGGACTCCTGGATCTGAGGACCAGGGTCTCGAAACAAGCAAAGCTGGGAAGGTTGGAGGGGAGCTAAGGAGATAAGTGAGGTGTAGGGGGCTCTCTTGTGATCTGTGACGGACCTGGGGCAGGATGTAGCCTCTGAACCCACCAGCCCCACTTCCTGTGACAGGAAATCACAATGGCAAATCCCCCAACCCCCAGCTCTCTCCACTTAAGAAAACAAAACTGATCCTTCCTCCCTCAGGGACCAAAAGTACCCACACCCAGAAGTTCTTTCCCTCAGGGACCTGGTATCTTTCCAGCTTCCAGTTCCACAAAACAAGGACTGGTCCTGAGACAGCTCATCCTCAAGGTATGTCTGTCTTCCTCACCCTCTATCTGGTGTGTCTTCTTTGCCCCAGCCAGCTCTCCCTGGCATCTGCCTCAAGTCTGCCTCTTTTCTCCATTTACTTACTTATCCCTCTTCCTTCAGCCCTGTTGTCTGTTTTCTGTGTCTCCTTTCTCTCCCTCCTCCATTTCCACACACCACCACTGCTTCTGTGCTTTCCTTGCTTCAGTCTCTGCCTCAGTTTCTACAGTCCCTGGTTTCTGCAGTCCCAGTCCTGCACAACTCTGATTTGCTCTCTCAATCTCTTTTTCCCATCTCCTGCCATTTCCCCCATGTTGTCTTAGACTTTCCACTTTTTCCTGATCATCCCTCCTCCCCCCCAGCATCTTCTGTGTCCAGCATTAGTCTGACTAATGCCACACAAGTGGGTGTCAGAAGGGAAGAAGCTGTGGAAACAGAAGTGGGGTGGACCAGAGGTCGGGGTGGGAAGGCTCTCCCACAGTCCAAAGCTATTTATAACTTCCACAGCCTAAGACCCACCCTGCTCCCTCTTCCACAGACCTCCTCCCTAGCACTCAATAAATGGCAGCTATGCTTCTGATCACAGTTATGAAACAGAGATGCTTCTTGGAGCGTCCAAATGCCATCCTGTGGTTTCACCCCAACAGGTATTTTTAGCTCTCTCCATAAATGACCCAAGCTCCAACACCCATGCCTGGTTCATTTAAGATTTATATACTGTTAGATGTTCACATAACAAACAAACAATAACAACTTGCAAACAAGGCAGGAAGGTAAGAGAAATGACTTATTATGAGACCTAAACTTTCAGAGCACTTAGCGCCCTGGATGTTGTTCCCAGTGTTTCTGGCCTATGAACTCATTTAACTGCAAACAATCCCATGTTGTTAGCATTCCCATTAGAGCTGCCACTTTTGGACTGGAAAACATGACCCTGGCCATGGAGGGCCCATGCCCCTCCCACTCTAGGGTGGAAGTGTTCAGTAAAGGCAGGGAGGTTCCAAAAGGGCAAAGGAGAGGGCACACATTCTTGGAGTGCCAGCCAGGCCCTGAACATGCACTTAATACCTGTTACCTTCTTTCTACCTCTTCACAACAATAGGAATAGCTTCTCAACAATAGGAATAACAGCTTATACTCCATGGCCTCAAGTGCCATCAAGTATATACCAGACACAACAGTATTGCCTAATGGTTTCAACTCATTTTATCTTCTCAGTTAGTTGATGCAGTGGGTATTATTATGATCCACCACCTTACAGAGGAAACTGAGGTACAGCTCCCAAGGGACGGAGCCAGGACTCAGACAGACCCAGGTCATCTGGCTCCATAGTCTATGAATGTTAAAGGGCTGCTTCTCAGCATGGGAAGCCTGCAACCCAACCTTAGGAGACCAAAGCTGATCCACATCAGGTCTCCTTATGGTACATGGAAATGTCAGGGGTATGAGAGCACTATGGCCTGGGCCAGCAAATGACAGAACTTGGCTGTACAGAGGAACCTAGGGTTCAGAGCAACTGGGGCCAGAGGAGAGCTGGCTGCTTAGAAGATAGAGGTGAGGGAGTCCCACAATGGCTGCAAAATTACAGACTGAAGCTGTCAGATAAAACTATAGGCAAGGTCAAGGCCTGTGGCCCAGCTGGGGGAAGGTTGGGGGGGGGGTCAGGACAGGTTTAGATGATTAGGAGTGGGGGTCCAAGAACAAAATAGGCACATGTGGTCAATAAGATTGGATGACCCTGGTTTCCAAGAACCTCTGGGAGCTTTAAAGGACCAAATACTATGTAGTGAGGGAGAGTTCAGAAGAGGGTCTTTAGAATATATTAGTTCCCACATTTTGTTTAACACAGGGTGAGTCTATGCGAATCAGGGGAACCACACAGGCTCGTGATTCCTTAGGGAAAGTCTATGGGACGCCGGGGAGACTTCAAAGGGGACCAGAATTCTCAAGGAACACATGGCGTTCACGATACACAGGGACCGAATTCTAGGGGATGCCACTGATCTATAAGGAGCCGGGTCTCCACCCGCGGCTAGGAGGCACCCTGGAGGCGGAGGGGGTCTGTGAGACCTAGTAACCTATATGGAAAGTGGTGAGTCTACCTGAGTCCCAAGCCCTACATGAGGGTCTATAGGGGCCCCAAATCGTACAGGGCACGAGGCTGTGTGCACGGCCTGGGATGTTGGGACAGACGTGCAGAGTCAGGATTTGAAGCCGGCCGGGGCTGCATTCCTCACCTGCTCCAAACTGGAGAAGTCA